>NW_021011727.1:0-97456 GCF_003987935.1 Bombyx mandarina | reverse complement strand
CAGGCAAGCGCAGTCCAACGAATGTTCATTTCAAGGCACGTTCCGCCTTTTTATACTAGCCGGCGCAGCTGGCTTATGAGTCACTTCTGTTGCAGCTGTTGTTTACGAGTGGAACGACACGGCCGGCGCACCTGGCTTGTGTGAGTCACTCCTATTGCACGTGCTATATAACATAAATATCGTTAACGCCGTCATATACGTAATGAAGGCAAGGGGAGAAAATTATACTATTATTATTATTTATTTTTATGACTGATCACTGCTCGTGTATGGGCTCATTCTTTCTACCGTGAAGTCGCCAAAGCATCTCGAAGTTTGATGTCGGGTCTAGTCTTACAACCGACCGCTTGCTTCACGGTGATGAGGGGTGGTAACGGCAACTAGCAGTCCTAAATACGTATTATAGGTAGGACTGCTTTGCTGCTTTGGACTATAATTGTCACATTCTTGTGAGATAATCCATCGTTAGCCGCTCACAAAGAATAGCAGGAAAATCAGTACAACCACAATTTATAATGAAGGTTTTCCTCCACGTCCTCGTATGATGTGCTCGCGTGTGCGACTCCGCCCTCCTCACTAATGTCACAGTTTACAACATACACCCCTGGCGTCACGTGGCCTTACGCTACAAACACGCTTAAATTAAAAATTACACAGTAATTACGTTTTCCAAGAAATATACTTTGTTTGTTATAATGCCACGTAATAAATTCCGAGTACCGCGAATGTTGCCGCCCCCCACTTTAGAGATGGAGGTTTATGGTTGTATTTCGACAAAATGAACAAGCCTACAATCTAATAGCAATTGCGCAAATACAGAAATGAAGATATGGACATCAAGTGATGCGACAATGTCCGCGTTTAAGTCCTGACGGGCAGTAACCAATTTTGCAAGACTTACGGACTTAAGACAGGTTGACGAACGAATTCCATGATGGAAGAATAATATCGTGTTCATAGAATCACAAAAGTCTCTGAGTCTCAGCACGGCACGACCGTATCGTCATCCTCAATATTTTTGCCGCGAAGCAATCATGCGTGCTCCCCTAAAGGATAGGACAGGCGGCATTCGTGTTATGATGTCTATGTGCTCTGATAACCACTCAATAAGAGCTGGGCAGAGAACATGTGCTAGACCAACCTAGAGCTATAACGACAACATCTCTATGAAGGAGGAACGTAAGACATCATAGTCTCCATCGTACCAACAGAACATCAATCAACTAAAAGCATTCAATTCAATTTCCAAACGAACCCTTTTGTTTTAGCAGCCCAGTTAGTGCAGCACAGAGTACTTTGTTCGAACCAAAGATCTATTTATATGTGCTCTAGTATTGTTCGCCTCGATACTGCGTGATTGATAACGTCTCGTGAAATAACAGTACTAAAAGCTAAAAGCCCGTTCAATGACGGTCATTGATTTATGAACTTCCCTTCAAACACAAGATTAGCACTAGACCATCGCAGGTCAAATGCTTTTGAAAATTTACAGCTTAATGTACATTTGTTACATGTATTATACAAGCTGTAAAGTTTCTAATACTTCAGCTCTCGCAGTCACGGAGCACTGATGTACGTAATACATATGTAGTACATATGTACTCATTGGCTTATTTTTTCTACCTATGCCAATAGCCTTGAGAGGCTATTTCAGCGTAACTTTAACTAGTAGGTGAACTCACGGGGCTCAAACTTGATTGCACCACTAACTGCTATACCGATACGGCTTCAACGTAATAACATATACACCCTCTCAATCAAGACGGTTTATTATTGTTGAATTTGATTAACGTAACGGAACGTATTTATAAATTAGTTAAATAACTTTGCCGGCGTTAAGTGATCGCACAGGCGCTCAGGTCCTGTGGACTGGCTATATTTTTGATCGGTACAGATAAGTAAGCACTTGACTTACTTGATATTAAACTGCTATCCATTCACATGAATGATATCAGTTTCGAAATAGCATCACTGTCTTTATTGCAATCCAATTTGAAACTTTTTTTAATAGACTTAATTAATATCAAATGAGAACGAATAGCTTAGTTGAAGAAGCTGACAGAACTGCAGTAGAATGCAAGAGAAAACTGTTTATTTTAAAGAAACAGAACAAATTGCGTTACTATTGTGTAGATGCGGATACAATTCCACAACTTACCTAATTAAGTGTTTAACCGAGCTCACGAACATTGCAAACATAAATGCCACACGCACCTTGAAACAGGAGGTCATCATCTCAATTGTATTATATATTAGCTAGCCTACCTACTCTGTAAACTGACTGAAAATAGATAAGGTGCATACACATACTAGCGCGTCTCACAAGCACCGCGACCCGGTAAATATTATAGTAAAATCAGAAGTAAATGTGAACATCGTTTAAAAATGTCTCTTCCAAGCAATCTACGTAGGCTCAAAACACATCCTCTCATCCGGATTAAGGATCTGCATGCTTGATCTGAATGCTTGCTCTTGCAAAAAAAAATACTGACCGCTGACATTATGTATGCTGATTTTCCAATCAACTGATAAAAGTATCCAATTAGCTAGATAAAATCGTAACTGAATCAATCACTTTCAATTCGGTTGAAGGCAAACGGCCTAATAACGGCAGTCTTCTTGCGAGTGGCCACCGCTGCTACCCGAATAAGCTTCCCGTAAGCACGTAAGCTCACCCCACGAAATGCCCAAACTGACTATCGCTGCTGTTCAGTAACTGAACAACCACCTCTCAACTCGCATCTACTCGCAATAAGCACACAAGAGCAGAGTTAGCTAAACGAAATCTGCAATAAGAATCTTATTTGTCGTTAAACAAGAGAAGAACGGTTCAATAAAAATATATCGAGAACTAAATGAGCCGCTCGTTAAGTGCGCGTGCACGCACTCGCCTGGAAAATTGAATTAGTATCGGCGGAGACGGTGTACCAGGGTCCCGCGCCATTAGTACGTACAACGAAAACGCTCTCATTTTGTTACTTCCCGAAGGAACGACGATGTAGGAGGCATTTCAAAATTTGAAAGTAGGAATGAGTAAAATATCGTTTAATCACAACCCTATCACTACCCACAGCTCTGACTCTGCTAATCGCGTAATCACCATGTGGCACGGTGGGAAATGGTTATGTCTGCAAAGTAACATATGCATGATTTCATTTACAAACATTCCCAAATTATGCCTAGACCATTATTTATCATTTAACTAAAACCTTCAAAACGAGCCCTCCCCTGGTAAGAGACTCACTCGACAGTGCGAGCCCATCACCACAATCGCATACATTCCTTAAGACATGCAGTCAAAGTTTAAATTGTATTGCAGTAGCGGTTATCCCACTCTTCAAACCAGGATGCATAACTAGCAGAATAGAAGTAGGCAGCACGGTGGTACTTCCCCAGCGGGATCACAATAACATTCTAACTCATCTTGTCCGCGGCTTCGAACCCTGGAATTGTCGCATCGTACAATAGGCATCTTACCCCTTATAGCCACAGATACCTGATAAAGGACTATTAAAAAAAAGTGTAACAATAATAAACAAAATAAACGTTATGTAATGAACACATATTTCAAGAAGCCTGCCATCCTTAATATTTTTCCTAAGTTTCAGTGATGCGTGAAAAGATCCTTGAATGTTATGACTCCTGATACTGATATAAATGATATATCAAATTTGTACACGCGTACGTGTGAGAGTGTGTGAAAGTGTGCGTGTGGGTGTGTTTTCACGGAATGCAAATTTGTACGTAACATGACGTCACACCTCATTTGATTGTAAACGATCCAAATAGAATATTTCGTGCAATATTCTTTTATGGATTTAACACAGTTGGAATTTAATGGTAATGTCATGATAGAATCGTAAAATTTGTGAGTATGCCTCGACATTATTCAAATGAATTTGGTCACTGTATTGCCGCAACAAACAAGTCAATTCACGGTGTTACAATTATATAAATGTTTACTTACGTAGATCAATTTAAGGATCTGATTAATGAAACCTGCCCAACTCAGTCCTCAGAAGATGCGGGTACGCGACTCTGGCCGCCTCGACTCCACACCCTCATCCATCCGTGGTTGAAGTCTCAACTAACTAACTACCTATTTCTAGAACTCATGTCACTACATGTTGCGAGAGGCTTGCAATGCAAGTGGGTCCCGACATCGTGCTAGCTTCTATCTAGGATGATTATTTCTGGCTTAAGCGAATTCCAGCAGACGTTATACAAAAGTTGCGGTCTCTTTGCGCACCGGGTACCGTGTGCACAATACCACTGTGAGAGGAGATACTTTGCAAAAAAAAAAACGTTTGGATGCAGTTTAGTGACGTTAGAAGGCAAAACATCTGACAATCCGATCAATTCAGTGAAGCTGAGTTGTGCGGTCAGGGCTTTCCCTTGCTTAGTTATTTCGCCGAAATGCATTAGGCTCACCGTATCCCTTAGTTTATATCTTGAGACAATTAAAATTAATTTTACTTTTTTACTGGTGGTAGAACCTCTTGTGAGTCTGCGCGGGTAGGTACCACCGCCCTGCCTATTTCTGCCGTGAAGCAGTAATGCGTTTCGGTTTGAAGGGCAGCCGTTGTAACCATACTGAGATCTTAGAACTTATATCTCAAGGTGGGTGGCACATTTACGTTGTAGATATCTATGGGTTCCAGCAACCACTCAACACCAGGTGGGCTGTGAGCTCGTCCACCCATATAAGCAATAAAAAAAATCAAGGGCCTGTGTCAAACAACAACATTAAAAAAATTAAAAAAGAACCAGCTGTAGTTTGGCTATGTCTCTGAAATTGCTGACGTCTATATGGGACGGAGACCACTCACTGTTAGGTTGGTCGGAACTCAACTGTCTACGACAGCAACAACATTAAATAAATGCAATGTGGCCATGTGAATAAGCTATATTTGTTTTGAAATATGTAATTTTTTTGAAATTTTATTTGTTTTCATAACTATTTAATTTCAGTTTAATTCAAGATGTAAAAATAGTAGCAGTCGCAATAATGTTAGAATTAACAGTTACAATTAAATTTAGAATAATACGAACAATTAAATACACAAACATATCAAAACACAATCTGTAGCAAGCTCTTGAGCGTCGCCGTTGCACAGGCGGGCGGCGGGTAAACCCCTAACATATGGACCAATTAGTGGAGGAGCCGGGCTGGTTCACGCCAGCTTATCTGACTGACATAGTTCTTAGACTGTGAAGATGCACACACACTAGACACATACGAGCCTGCTGTACTTGGAATGTACGGATCTAAAAGCACTCTCGTAGCCAAAACGGTAATCGCATCCACACATTACTTTATTTATTATTCATTTACACCATACCAACTGAAGTGATACCAAAGCCGTATAGGATTATTATATTTATTCGGTTTGCTGTGGAATTCAAGTATAACCAAGTATCTCACGGATCGTTTGGAACCTCTGGGTCTGCGGAGGGACTTTGGTTCCCTCTGTATTTTGTGCCGTATGTTCCATGGGGAGTGCTCTGAGGAATTGTTCGAGATGATACCGGCATCTCGTTTTTACCATCGCACCGCCCGTCAGCGGAGTAGAGTTCATCCATACTACCTGGAGCCACTGCGGTCATCCAAAATGCGTTTCCAGAGGTCTTTTTTGCCACGTACCATCCGGCTATGGAATGAGCTCCCCTCCACGGTGTTTCCCGAGCGCTATGATATGTCCTTCTTCAAACGAGGCTTGTATTCACGAGTATTAAACGGTAGGCAGCGGCTTGGCTCTGCCCCTAGCTGAAGTCCATGGGCGATGGTAACTACTCACCATCAGGTGGGCCGTATGCTTGTCTGCCTACAAGGGCAATATTTTTTTTTTAGTAAAGTCTGACTCATCAGTTAATCTACATAAGTAAAAAAATCCAAAAATACCCCATCATTCAAACACCGTATGTGTTCAGTCGTTACTCTAAGCCGTAAGCCATGTACCATAAATATAAATCACCATACATTTTATTGTTACCTTTTAAATTTAAGAGCTGATGAATTATACATTTAATTTTGGGACACATTTATATCGCAGGCGATAAAAAGGAAAGTTCTAAGTGAGTTGCCGGCTTGCCCTAATGTTACCAGGCTTTAAAATAAGCTGTAAGTAGTATTCGGTTTTTGCGTGTCATAGATAAGATTAGACATTATTATCATTTTTATTTTATTTTATTTATGTTAATTCCGCTAATACTGGTGAACATGAATAAAATGCTCTTGCGAACTTGAAATGATATAATCTTTAAATAAATTAAAATTCCGAGACATAGCGTTGGTTTAGGCCGATTAATCATGTATGTATAACTTATAATTACGGCGCGCACTTTTGTGATCCGTATTCGGAAGTGAGGCGTTTTCATTTTGCAAAAAAAACTATTGACATTTTTTTCTATTAACATTTATTACTGTTCTCCCTGGCAACCCCAAAAAGACATCACAACGCGTTTAACGGAAATTACTTTTTGTTTTAAAGAAATTTCCAAAGGCGAGTCGACACAAATTGGGTAAAACGATCGTTCATAAGAACACCAACAAAACATTAATGTTAATGATCAAGAACAAACTAATCTATGTTTTTTGTATTTTTGTTTTAATTAGATTATATAAAGACTCTACGACATATCCTTCTTCAAACAAGTTTTGAGAATCCCAGAAAAAGGCGGCATCTTAGCTGTGTATAGCATAGTTGATGTCCGTGACCCACTTTGACCTCATTTACTCTCAAGTGGGCTGTATGTCCATCTATATGCAAAGGTAAAACAATCTAATTTGCTAAAACGCATACTCGCGTCCACTGTTGCACGCATATATACTCGTACAAATGTACATATTTACTGTACTATATATTATAACTCTAGATAACTTAAACTCATTTTGTTTCTAAACATATCAAACTTTCAGATATTTTCTCATAACGATTGATTTGAAGCCCTGCTCTAATACATTTGTGATGTATAGAGACTGATCTCCGGGACGCAAACGCCTCAGTAGCTGTTTCCAGACACCCGAATCGAACCGTCCTACTTATTAATAATTCACCTACTGGACACTATTCGGGCTAACATTAACCTGAGAAAGCTGGATGTGGCATTTTAGGTTTTCATAGAATATGTTGATAAACTTATCCCCAAAATAGTGGATAATCTTCCTCCAAGTGAACTGTAAGTACAAACTCTATTGTAAATATATCATATCTTACATGCTTAAGATTATTTTTTAACTTTCTATCCGTGGGTGCTTCCTTTACTTCGTGATTAAGATATATTTTCGAAATAACAGAATCACTGCAATAGAACTAAATTTCTTGGTAAAATTTGAAACATTAGGTTTAGGGTAATTTGTACCCTTTGTAAAAATTTCACGTCAGCACTCCTGTCCAATAACGACTATAGTTCCACCCATAAGTATATAGAATCCGAAGACAGCGTCGGAACACTACTTCGCCTTAGTGACTTGATCCGATAATCACCTTGGCCGCGCTCACTACTCTTCCGACCCGGCTTTGTCGCCGGCCTAGACATGTCTTGATGGATGGACCTGATTCACTATCGATCACGTATACACGTATCGTGAAAGCCAACAGATTCTGTCGAGAAACTTGTTGTTCAGGATAGTGTGTAATAGTAAAAGATCTCGTGGAAGAAGCCCCATGCGCTGAACTGATCAAATGAAAGATCTTACTAAAGCCCCACTTAACGAGTGCGTGCGCCAAGCCTCAGTTCACGAACTATGGAGAACAGCTATCAAGGCTTTGATAAACAAGGATTCCATATGACCACTACTGCTCTTCGAAGAGTAACCGACTATGATGATGATGCTATGGACGCTACCAGATTGGCAGAAAACAAACAACAGATCAACGTACTCGTCAAACTCGACAAAGAGTTTCTGTTCAACCCCGCCCCCATTGGATGCCTATCTCGCCCAAAAAAGGCAACAGTTTGCAGTCGCTAAATTTAAAATAGTTTATAATAAAAACAAAGTTAAACCTTATTTACTTCTATGAGAGCAAGTTTGATTACCTAACTGTTAGCAATTTTTTGATCCTGCTAAAAACCAAAACGCCACATCCACGCGCACTTTCATTTTTCGCTCTAAGTAAAAGCTGTATAATGACATTCAGTGGTTGACCTCACGCCATTTATTGTCGGCACTGTCTACACGAGTGTCCGCCAAGTAATAGCTTCTACATAAAATCTATTTACTTAACTACCTACGCTATATAGTGAGGAATACTCATTTTAGTCTACATAGAAATATTTTTGGAACGAACTTCCTTAAGGGACGATGCGGGGGGGTACCCTAACCGGGAAAAAACGTCCGTGACGTAAAATTTTTATTAGTAATGCACACAGTGTACGACTTAACTTTGTAATAACGTACAAATTAGTAATGAACACAGTGTACGACTTAACTTTAACATACAAAAATTTTACTTTTTTTTATCATTCATTGACCACGCTCACGACACGCGCTCACGATCGCTGGTCCGGCGCCCACCAGTAGCAGGGTTACATCCGCCCCAAGCCTGTCTCGAGTGATTTATGTCTCAACCAAGGTTCAAAGACGAGTTATTTAGTGACCGGGGTTTTTAGTTAGTTCAACTCTGACATGGTCTCCCTACCATCTCTAACGCGTAGACAGAAGTCCGTCGATTTCTTTATGGCTCAGACAAAGCCCAGAGATGCCAGCTTCGAGTTCGCTAACAATCAATTTAACTTGATCATAAGGCTTCTAACCACGGATACTCTCAAACGCGTTAAACTTTATCTTTAGTAAAACTGAATTTCAAGCTCCAACTGATTGAGCATTGAGGGGCTCACATATTTCCACTGATTATTTGCAACAAGTTAAAAAGTGTTCTCGTGTCATGTACAAACTAATTGCTTCATAGAATCGAGGCAAGGAATCTCAAACGGTAATAGTATGTCCGATATATATCAGCTAGCTATCAATATGTAAAGAGTTCACGACGTCTCTATATATTACGGCTACCATACTTGACTGTCCTCTAGCTCTCACTTCAAGAACTGGTAGGACGTGTACTAACCATACATGGGCTTGATAGTACAGCCTGGTCTATTTGTGACACGAATTCCAATTTAAAAAATTGGGTACCCATTAAAAGTTTGACCTCTGATAATACCCTAAGGTGGATGATGGCATTTGCTCTGTAGTGTTAAAAGTAACCCTTTAAAATTACAAGGAATATGTGTTCATTCGCCGTTTTATGATCATATAAAACTAAAAATTGAAAATGGATACAAAACAACACACTAACGTGAATGTGGATAAGCGAATATACAAGAGCAGTCGGCAGTGGCTCACGACACAATCAGACAGGTACTCGCTCGAACGCACTGAGCGGTCACAGAGTCACACTAAGCCGTGAAGGCGAACCGCTAAATTATTCACGGCTCATGACCGGGCCTTCATAAATACACAGCTTCTGAAACTACATGATGAATTATTGATGTTTTAATTTTGGATTAAGTACCTAAACATACCGAAACGCCTAATTACTCTTGTGTCTCTGTTAAAGTTTAAAAAAGGATGAGAATAAGGATGAGGGTGCTGAGTCCGTATACATTATCCTTAAACTGCAGAGAAACCAACAGTATTGTAGCTTTATAATTAACTTGGACATGGTCACCTGCTCTTTAACGACACTAAACTACGCCAAAATCTTGTTTATCGAAGTTTGGCAAATAAGATGACACGCCGTGCAACTTAGAACCATACTCGCTCTCGTCTTAACTATCCATTGACATGGATATGTTGTTTTATTAACAATTTTTTTTTATATTTTATGTATACATGTAGATTGCTCAGCGTGACTTTTCCTGTATCTATGCCACTTGATGAGTGTACTGATGGTTGGCTATTTGTACCGTGAAGCAGTTGTGTGTTCCGATTTGAAAGGTTTGGCAGTCATTGTAGTCATAGAGCTGAGACAATGAACTCATGTCTGAAGGTGGCTGGAGACATTTACGTTATTCATAGCTATGGGCTTCGGCAATCACTTAAAACCAGGAGGGCCGTGAGCTCTTCCCCATTTAAGTTTGAAAAATCAAGTTCTTAATGATTTTTTTAATTAATGAATTTAATAGACAAGGTACAGAGATCTAGCACAGTGACTTTTGGAAAGGACGCGGACGATCATCGCGAATATCGCATCTATCGTGTGGGAAAATATGCTTTTATTCTTCACTAGCTGACCCGGCAGACTTTGTAGTGCCTCAATCGATAAATAAAAGACCTAAACTTTTGTAAAACAAATAAAAGGAATTGGTCTGACGGGGGACACATCAAAGGAAGAACAAAATTATTTTTATTTAATTCCGATCATTTTCATATTTATCTACCTTTCAAACCTTCTTTAGACTTCCACAAATAATTCAAGACCAAAATTAGCCAAATCGGTTCCGCCGTTCGCGAGTTTTAGCGAGACTAACGAACAGCAATTCATTTTTATCTATATAGATGAAGCTGCCGATTCATTGAAACTACTTAAATATTTATAAATTTTTTTATTGCTTATATGAGTGGACGAGCTCACAGCTTACCTGGTGTAAAGTGGTCATAGACACCTACAACGTAAATGTCGCCCCTATGAGTTCTAATATCTCAGTTTTTACAGTCCAACGGCTGACCCACCCTTCAAACCGAAACGCATTACTGCTTCACGGCAGAAATAGACAGAAATAGGGCATGGTATCTAACCGTGCGGACTCACAAGTCGTCCTACCGACAGTAAAGACTTTATTCGACATCCATAGCAGGCCCAAATATTTTTTGACTTGAACCAAATTATATAATTCAGGAGCTAGCAAACAACAACTAGTTTTTCATAATCCCATGTAAGTAGGCACTGAGATACTACTAGATGGTGCAGGAGACTTAATCTAAATCTTAATGAGAAACAAGATTTAAAATCTAGAAACTATATCTACATTTTACAGCTTAAAAACAGAAAACACACGAATCTGTTTGTCTCTACAGATATTAGACTAGTGACCGGATTTCATTGATCTAGCGGGCTGTTAGTCATGGGCACATACGAAGCATTTATTCATAACAACGATCAATTAATAGACTCTTCTCAAACATTGAAATATACAGGATCAATGACCTCTGGAAATGCAATGCGGAAGAGTGCAATAGTTTCAAGATATATCTATATAGATTCTCTCCGATGGTGCGCCATCATTTTCTCGCCTTAGATAATCAGACAAGGCACGACCCACTAATGGCTACCGAAGGGTAAGTGGCGAGATGCCCTCAAATAATTCCCCAGAGTCCCCAGAGTACTCCTAGAGCGGATATGGTAACAGAAATTGAAGTCGTCGTGGTCTAAAGGATAAGACGTCCGGTGCATTCGTATCGAGCGATGCACTGGTGTTCGAATCTCGCTGGCGGGTACCGATTATTCTAATGAAATACGTACTCAACAAATGTTCACGATTGACTTCCACGGTGAAGGAATAACATCGTGTAATAAAAATCAAACCCGCAAAATTATAATTTGCGTAATTACTGGTGGTAGAACCTCTTGTGAGTCCGCACAGGTAGGTACCACCGCCGCGCCTACTTCTGCCGTGAAGCAGTAATGCGTTTCGGTTTGAAGGGTGGGGCGGCCGTTGTGACTATACTGAGACCTTAGAACTATATCTCAAGGTGTGTGGCGCACTTACGTTGTAGATGTCTATGGGCTCCAGTAACCACTTAACACCAGGTGGGTTGTGAGCTCATCCACACATCTAAGCAATAAAAAAATAANGCATCTATCCTCCAAAACAAGGTTCTACGAAAATAGAATTTCTGCAAAATATGTATTTGATAGGTTAAAAAAAATGTATACTAATTAAACATAAAGGATTGAGCTAGCTACATTAATAGAAATTATTCGCATAAAATTAATATTTTCAAAATTACATGACTATTTAAAAAAGTGGGGCATCTATCTCGGCTTTACCCTATGTGTTCATTCGTCGTTTTATGATCATATAAAACTAAAAATTGAAAATGGATACAAAACAACACACTAACGTGAATGTGGATAAGGGAATATACAAGAGCAGTCGGCAGTGGCTCACGACACAATCAGACAGGTACTCGCTCGAACGCACTGAGCGGTCACAGAGTCACACTAAGCCGTGAAGGCGAACCGCTAAATTATTCACGGCTCATGACCGGGCCTTCATAAATACACAGCTTCTGAAACTACATGATGAATTATTGATGTTTTAATTTTGGATTAAGTACCTAAACATACCGAAACGCCTAATTACTGTTGTGTCTCTGTTAAAGTTTAAAAAAGGATGAGGATAAGGATGAGGGTGCTGAGTCCGTATATATTTTCCTTAAACTGCAGAGAAACCAGCAGTATTGTAGCTTTATAATTAACTTGGACATGGTCACCTGCTCTTTGACGACGCCAAACTACGCTAAAAACTTGTTTATCGAATTTTGGCAAATAAGATGACACGCCGTGCAACTTAGCACCATATTCGCTCTCGTGTTAACTGTCCATTGACATGGATATGGTGTTTTAATAACAATTTTTTTATTTTATTTTATGTATACATGTAGATTGCTCAGCGTGACTTTTCCTGTATCTATGCCACTTGATGAGTCTACTAATTGTTGACTTTACTGATGGTTGGCTATTTGTGCCGTGAAGCAGTCGTGTGTTCCGGTTTGAAAGATGGGGCTGTTATTGTAGTCATAGAACTGAGACTGAATTCATGTCTGAAGGTGGCTGGAGACATTTACGTTATTCATAGCTATGGGCTTCGGTAATCACTTAAAACCAGGAGGGCCGTGAGCTCTTCCCCATTTAATTTTGAAAAATCAAGTTATTAATGATTTTTTTAATTAATGAATTTAATAGACAAGGTACAGATATCTAGCACAGCGACTTTTGGAAGGGGCGCGGACAATCATCGCGAATATCGCATCTATCGTGTGGGAAAATATGCTTTTATTCTTCACTAGCTGACCCGGCAGACTTTGTAGTACCTCAATCGATAAATAAAAGACCTAAACTTTTGTAAAACAAATAAAAGGAATTGGTCTGACGGGGACACATCAAAGGAAAAACAAAATTATTTTTATTTAATTCCGATCATTTTCATATTTATCTACCTTTCAAACCTTCTTTAGACTTCCACAAATAATTCATGACCAAAATTAGCCAAATCGGTTCCGCCGTTCGCGAGTTTTAGCGAGACTAACGAACAGCAATTCATTTTTGTCTATATAGATTAAGCTGCCGATTCATTGAAGCTACTTAAATATTTATAATGTTTTTTATTGCTTATATGAGTGGACGAGCTCACAGCTTACCTGGTGTTAAGTGGTCATAGACGCCTACAACGTAAATGTCGCCCCTATGAGTTCTAATATCTCAGTTTTTACAGTCCAACGGCTGCCCCACTCTTCAAACCGAAACGCATTACTGCTTCACGGCAGAAATAGGCAGAAATAGGGTATGGTATCTAACCGTGCGGACTCACAAGTCGTCCTACCGACAGTAAAGACTTTATTCGACATCCATAGCAGGCCGAAATATTTTTTGACTTGAACAAATTACGTAATTCAGGAGCTAGCAAACAACAACTAGTTTTTCATAATCCCATGTAAGTAGGTACCGATAGTCTAGATAGATACTACTAGATGATGCAGGAGACTTCATCTACATCTTAATGAGAATCGAGATTTAAAATCTAGAAACCATGTCTACATTTTACAGCTTAAAAACAGAAAACACATGAATCTGTTTGTCTGTACAGACGTTAGACTAGTGACCGGATTTAATTAATGTAGTGGGTTGTTAGTCATGGGCACATACGAAGGATTTATTCATAACAACGATCAATTAATAGACTCTTCTCAAACATTGAAATATACAGGATTAATGACCTCTGGAAATGCAATGCGGAAGAGTGCAATAGTTTCAAGATATATCTATATAGATTCTCTCCGATGGTGCGCCATCATTTTCTCGCCTTAGATAATCAGACAAGGCACGATTCTCTAATGGCTACCGAGGGGTAAGTGGCGAAATGCCCTCAAATAATTCCCCAGAGTACTCCTAGAGCGGGTATGGTAACAAAAATAGAAATAACTAAATTGACTCCATAGTGCACTTTTCATGCCAATGGTTGGTACGTAGACCTCTGCGTCTTTGTCGTTAATCTTTCGTAATAATTAGTCCTTCGAGTGTGACAGCCAATGCAACACTTAGAAATTAGAAAAATAAAGTGCTCTCATAAATACTGAAAAGTCTGGACAAGGCAAATTAGTTAAATTAAAGTCATTCTTTCACATACTTCAAAACCGACTCTAACATGAAGACTTAAAGTAGATTATAGACGCAGTACTAATATGTACACGCGAATTTAAAGTAACCGGTTGCAATCATGCGACATAACGTGCGGGATCGCAACATGGCCGAAGTTCACATAAACGAAGCTAATGTGTCGCAATTATAATGTTAAGGGTCTGCCTACATATTTATAGAACAGGTTCTTGAATAATTATGCAATTCACTTGTGGATAACTTTATATTTATTTACTACAAAAAATTATAATTAACATTTCATGTGAGATTATAAAGTAATTGCTGTGTGCATTTATTATTGTATTAACATTTTATTGTTCTATAGCACGAAGATAAGAATGCATGGTATTTATGTTGTTTTATTGCCTTCGAAGGGTGATAGCACCCAATCCATCTGATGACTAGTGGTCACCATCGCTCATGGACATCAACAATGACAGGAGCACAACTACGCTGCTATCTACGGCAGGAGTATCTTTTTAAAGAACATTTGAAGCACATGTCGTCGTGGCCTAAAAAGTAAGTCGTCCGGTGCATTCGTGTTGAAGCGATGCACCGGTGTTCGAATCCCGCAGGCGGGTACCAATTTTTCTAATGAAATACGTACTCAACAAATGTTCACGATTGACTTCCACGGTGAAGGAATAACATCGTGTAATAAAAATCAAACCGCTAAATTATAATTTGCGTAATTACTGGTGGCAGGACCACTTGTGAGTCCGCGCGGATAGGTACCACCGCCCTGCCTATTTCTGCCGTGAAACAGTAATGCGTTTCGGTTTGAAGGGTGTGGTAGCCGTTGTAACTATACTGAGACTTTAGAACTTGTATCTCAAGGTGGGTGGCACGTCTACGTTGTAGATGTCTATGGGCTCTAGTAACCACTTAACACCAGGTGGGCTGTGAGCTCGTCCACTAAGCAATAAAAAAAAAGAAAAAAAAAAACATGTCACTGCGCTTAGAAAATACTGCAAGTTGATTCCAGAGTCGGTGGGTGTCAGGGGCAAAAGTGTTTTATAGAAAAGCACTGTGATTAAGCGCACTTCCAGGAAGTATAAATTAAAATGGCGAAGTCATAACTAAGTTGAAATAAAGTTTTTCATCAACTCTCATCAGGTGCATACGACCTATAGAAAATATTAATTCACTGTACGAATATGAAACATGGTTGCGGGATAGCTTCGATCTTGAGCGTGTTTACTAATAGAAAAGTATAGACACTACAAAACCATCGTAATATAGAAGCTCTATCAGAAGCTACCACTCAGACACACTTAGTGATATTGAACGTAATTCTTGAGCTTTAGTATTTGTATGAGATATACGAAAGCTCTCTTGACTTAGAAAAAAGCTTTTCGTAGTATTGCGATTTTGATATTTTACGAACTGAGGGGTGAAGTTTTTTCTAAAGTGCTCACGATAGAAGCTACCTCTCACTCACGCACCTGATATTAGTTCACTGGCTCCGCGCACACCACAGCGTAAATCTCATAACTGCTTTGTTGCACTGGTTGTACACATTCCATAAATTAGAACTGTCATGTAACATTTTTACCTGTAAATTTGTAATTGAAAAATTTCCTTTTCATTATTTAGTGCAGTAGTGAGTGAACTAACTCACGTTCGCAGAGTTATTTTCTCTATCAAACTTCAAAATACAAAAAATACTAGAAAAATCCCTTAAACAGACAAAACAAATAAATAATGAATAGTTATAAGCCTTGATTCCGTTTACAATGAATCGGATCAATATTTATAAAAACTCCGGTCGTTACTATCGTGAATCCAATAAGGTAAATCCCATTTCGCGTTAATGTAATTCCAACTTCGATTACGTTTTATATTCTAAAGAAGTTTAGGCTCGTACTGGCGCGCGCAAAACTACTTACTTATTATATGTATATTCGTTTTCATTCTCCATTCGGACTACAGTATCAGTTGAAGGATTGTTAATTTATAAGGAGCTTCTATTAGATATTAACCGCAGTTTCTATTAGATATTAGCCGCAAGATACAAACAGCAAAAAATTAACCGCAGCAAGACAAAGATCATGATCGTCCAACGTGCTATCACAAGAATTGCAAATTGAGATGTCGTACAATCATACATTAACTTAGGCGCACTAATTTCTAACAGTGGCAGATGCGTTGATGAAATCAAGCAGCGTTTGAGAGTTTCAAGCTCAGCCATGGAAAGGCTGAAGAAAACATGGGAGAATCGAAATATCACCAAAGCCACTAAAAGTAGACTTGTAAGACCCCTCTTCTTCCCCATTTTTCTTTACGCTGCCGAGATCTGGATATGAAGTAAAAGTGAGAAAAAGATAATAAAAACTCTTGAAATTTGGTGCTGAAATGCTCCAAATATCGTGGACGGTTTTCAGAACGAATCAGTCAATTCTACAGTAACTCGGCATCAAGCAATGTTGATCCTCCATCGTTCAGGGTTGTATTCTCACTTTCTTCAGACATGTGTCGCGACGGGAGACGACTCAATTGAGCGTCTTGTAGTACAGAACATGATAGAGAGTACAATGGTTACTTACTATGGACCGACCAAATAAAGGCAGCTCTAAATGATCCCGTCAACGAGTGCACAAGAAGCGCCGCGGTACGCGAGGAATGGCCACGTCTAAGCCTCAAAAAGAGTGGCGTGATTTCTACGTAGAGATTAATTATGATTTTTTTAATTAACCTAATTTTTATATATTACGCTCTATTCTAAAAACTTTGACAAATTTGTAAACAACAACGGAACAAAACAAGGGAAAAATACAACGGAAATTAAAATTTGGAAACATTTAAATTTTTAAAGATGCTCCGTAGCCTTTGAGGATTTTGTGGACGACTGTCTTCAACTGGTCTCGGCTTAATTTTCTTTCTCTGTCCGATCGTATCTGAGATAATTTCTTTACAAGTCCAAATCGAGGTTTTTGATAATAATTATAAAAGATTTCAAAGGCTTCTCTTTAAACCGCACCGTTTCAATCGATGTAAATTAATATTTTTTTGTCAATACTCTTTCAAATCGAGTCTTTTGTGAATGATTTGAGCGTTCGGTGTTGTATTGAAAGGAAAATACAGTGCTAAATATTATGAGATTGTGAAAACTTTTGAGACGAAAATTTGATTTTTGCTCTTAAAATAGAATTAATTTTGAATTCAAATAGTTCTGTAATGGCTACGAAATAGCAGCTTAGCGAGGAAAATAATAACTGTTGGGGAATTATTTTGTTAATCTAAAACTTACACAACAAATGTTTGAAATTTCGTTTTATAAGCATTCTTCGTAGACTGACAGAAGCCGCAACTCTCACCTATGCTATTATCAAAGTAAATACATAACTGTTAAGTCGTTAATGACAAAAATAATTGTCTTATTTCATTCAGGAAAACTTATTAGTTGAATAAAGAATGAAACTTATCCGATCTCGAACATCGCAACTTATTCCATGAGAAGCACACTCTCCTGGGCCGGGTACTCAACAACTAACTGTGGTACTAAAATAAAAAAATAAAAAACAATTATAAAAATAACGCGACCTATTTTTGTGTGAATATTTGGACATCATAATGTATTGTAAATGTGTCTTTGTGCGTATCAGCTGTTAAACATAAAAATATTCAGTTCTTTTATTAATTAACTTGAAAAATTAAATTATTTAATCTATATCACAATCCTCAACATCAAGTACTCAGTTAATATTCCGTCAGCTAATGAAAACGTGTGAAGTAATACTTGGATCGGTATCCTTCGTTGAACTTTCTGCGTTCGAAGCCGCGGAAGTTTCAACTACACTTCGAGAAACTAGTTAATGTATATTAAAGTTATGCTTCTGGTAGGTTATCCAACACTTACTAGTTCCTGCTGCTTTCTTGCACCGATTGAATTATTTAAAAAAAAAAAAAACTAAGTTAACTATTAGACACAACCATACTTAACAGTATCGAAAGACGCGTCCCGTTATATTTGTTCATCTGTAACGGATGGACCCGGGTCATTTCTCGGGATCAAAAGTAAGTTTAGTCCATCCTGCGGCTCAATACATGTTCCCTTGATCACAACATCGCTGGTATGGGTGAACGAGCATATGGCGCAGCTGATATTAAGAGGTTATCGGAGCTCATAAAACTCATAATGTGAATATTGCCTCCGAATTTCAGACATTTTTAAATTATTCCTATTTATTGGTATTTTATTGACTTCAGTAGGCAGTGGATTGCATAGTTTATTGGCATCGCTGACGTCCGTGCGTGACCGTGACCACTCATCGTCAGGTGTCCCTATCTGTCTACACTGCCTATTATTGCTTGTATTATTTATAATTTAGGAATTTCTTCTACTCGCTTACCAGGTTCGGCTGAATATTTCATTATATTACTTACTCTCGTCTTATCCGTTATAAACTATTAGTTTTATTCATAAAAAAAAAAACAATTTAAGACAGCTAACAAGATAAAAAAGTAGGCTGGAGAGTAGTACCTTTTTGAAGTGAAACTTCCTTATCGGCGTTGGAAAAAAATTTACCGTCACATTTTTCGGTTACGCGTCACATTTTTCCGTTACGCGCCATCTGTTTTGTATTCATGTCTATGATAATAAAATCCTTTTGTTTAAACTTTATCTAATTTAACTTTTTTGTATTCATGTCTATGATAATAAAATCCTTTTGTTTAAACTTTATCTAATTTAACTTTATTTAACCAATTTCTAGAAAGTTGCATGTAGATCATTTTTCGAAAAATAAGGCCATAAATAAGTTTCACTTCTTACGTGTGTACACTAGTACACGCACACATTTTTTTTTTTATTGCTACCTACATTTCTTCAAAATATTAAAGGTATTAAAAATTTGATAGAACATTTTTGTGACCGATAAGGGTTAAAATCCAATTGGAGCGTGAAACATTCTTAAGGTAGCTTTTAGTTACCAATCTAATCGACAGTTCATTACCTTAAATATTATAATTATAGTTAATTCAGCAATGGCATTGCAGTAACACGTAAATTTACTATTTCTGTATTATTTCTATGTTAATTTCTCGAGCTTCTGTCCATGGTCGGAAGTGTTCTGAACGCGCTGTAGCTGATGACATCATTTTATTCTATATCCAATACGGATAAACGACATTCTCCTGCCATTCTGGGAGAAAGAAGAACACTGGTGACCACCTAAACAAAGAGATGTCGATGCAAATGGACATATCCGGGTTTGCTTAAGCCCTGAGCTAATGCCATACCACTACGACATTTAGGGCACCCTAAAAAGTAATCAAATGACAAGGCTATAGCTGCTTACGCATTAAAAACCTCGTGCACGTGCCGGTATTGAACTGACGATCTAATTTCAGAACAAGAAAAATCTTTTCTAAGAATATATTCTTTATTTTCCGTAGTCATGTTTCCAAATTCAAATGGAGTTTCATTCAGTTTGTTGGTTTGTTCAATGATCACGTGTTCACGCCACGCGACTTTTGAATTTCTACAGTACGCCGTTTAGAATCCTCTTATACTTGCCGTTCACAGATAGCATAACCCATCATCTTCATCATCTTCATCTTCACCATTTTCATCATCCCTCTAGTCACTCCTTTCGGCTTGAAAATTACGACAGCTATAAAATAATGCAGTTGAGAAATCGATCCCGTGCTTTTTTCTTATTACCCGTGTAGGCAGATGAGCCGTAGGCCTACCTGATGGTGAGTGGTTACCGTCGCTCATGGACGTTAGCAGTGCCAGGAGCAGAGCCAAGCCGCTGCCTACCGCTAAATACAGACTTCAATACAGGCGTTTCCATTGTGATATTTATAAAGAGTGAGCTCGAAGATCTGGAGATCCAGCGCTGGAGTATACAGAATCCACTAACGAAATGAGTTTTGTTTTAGTTAGTAAAACTAACGGTTCACCTGCTTTTAAATAGTATCAGAGTACAAAAGTACCACGATATGTCAGAAATAGGGACTTACAACTACATTGCTTTAGTTGGGTATGATAGCCACTTAGTTTACGAGAGCTTTTCAAACAAGTTGTAATCTCGAGCAATAAAAAAGATTTAAGATGAAAATCTCTTAATATCGGGGATCAGTTCCGATAACGTTAATGTTTGTAACATCTGGCCGCCCCATTGTCGCGGGCCGTGATGATAATCGTCCGAGACTAAACGGTTCTGCGCTTTCATTTAAATAACTATTCTTTGTTAAGGGGCGTACTTACTTTTTATTATTGTATTTTCATTAACGGCATATATTGCTTTGTACCAACGTAGATTAGCAGGCGCATAGATATCACAATATTAATGAATCGTTGTCTATTAGAAGTAAGGTCGACGTTTCATTTACGTAAAGAGCTCGAAAACAACGTTCTTAAATTCTTAGAATTACTTATTTTAATCTAATTAAATTCAAACTAAATCGACTAAGAACTATACTGTGGCTGTGTGTTCAATCGCAAGCTCGATACGGAGCAGTTCTCGGAGGAGCCGCGCATCTGGTTCTAGTGTTGACCGTGGCATCCCGTCTACCTACTCTGACTCAAATTCAGTTGGCTGTTTATGAGGAAACGGGTGGCGGTTCCCGATCCGCCAACTTGTTCTGGCCCAGCGGGTGTCCGGGGTCAGCGGCAGCCATGCCAGGCGGACCTGTTTAGATGGAGTACCGTGACAGCCGGCGTAGAGTTGTCGACTGTCACCTCGACTCCCTGGACGTTCTCGGGGGGCCACGCGTCTGGTTGTAGTGTTGACCGTGGGGTCCCCCTACCTACCCTGATCTGAATTCAATGGGTTGTGTCTATGGGTTATTTCGCACCTCGAACTCTTCATCGTAATCGACGAGTTAGACGAAGACTGTGACCGGAGGTTGAAGAGCCTAAGAGTACCGGGAGTGGATCTGGGGGATCTGAAGAGACATGTTTCGGGCGATGGCGGCTTTGCGATGCCCCGTCTCTGGGTCGGATATATAATTAGCGGCAGCCACTATAAGAAGGATATCATGCCATCCCGCTTTGTCGAAGAAGCGTGCTGACGCTTTCTCAAGGTACTTACATATTGATTGTAAATTTATGTCGTTGTGAAGGTTAACACGGTAACTCACATACCACGGTGCTCCAACAGCTACCCAGCAGAAATGAAATTGGATGACTTGGAGAGAGTCTATGTGCATGCGGGCTGCGTGAGCTACAGTACACTTGCATAGGACATGACGGAACCTATGAAAGCTTTGTAGAGTGTCACCTGGTTACGTAGGAACAATTTACTTCGCTTGTAGATTATGGGGTAGAGTCGACCGAGTAGGAATTCGGTTCGGTCGTGTACTGACTTAATGTAGGGACCGAATGTCATCTCTCTGTCGAGGGTGACGCCTAGGTACATGGCTTTCGAGGCCCACGGGCTGGTCAAAGATTTTAATAGCGAGTATGGAGTTACCGCGCCTAATTCTGGACAACATACTACTATCATCGCAGTCGCAGTCGCAGTCGTGACAGAAAAGCGACCCCTTTTGAAGAACATGACTGTGCTTTCCGTGGGGTTGATGTCGATTCGCTGCTTCCAGAACCACTGACCTAAGTTGATAACCGCGATCTAGAATTTACTATGCATAAACAACAACTTCCTACCCGTGTAGTAGATAGCCGTATCATCAGCGAAAAGAGCTAACTGGGTCGGTCATTAAACAGGCTAAAAGTAGCGTGGAGAGAACAGAGCCTCGGCCGAGATATGTCTCATGCTGTACAGTTTCTAAATTAAGCTGTTGTGCGCGACTTTATTGAACGTCTTCGTCATATCAAAGAAGGGGGCTTTCGTAAGGACGGGTCTACGTCTATTTATCCCTAAGAAGATGTGTTCTATGAGAAGGTGCGCTTGCGGAATACACGAGTGCTTGGCGCGAAAACTGTTTGTTGACCACGATGCCTTTTGAAGTGATGAAGTTCAAGGGGCGTTTACGTATTAGACGTTCGTACAATTTGCCTAGTACTGGAAGGAGGTTGGTCGGTAAACAAGCTACGAGTAATTTTATTGACTTTCTAGAATTATTAGATTATTGTTCTTAAATATAACTATAAAGTATAGTTCTTATATAGTAGGTATATATGTAGTTCTTAAATAGTTCATAAATAGAACTATAATCTAACATTTATTCACTTTTTTTTTATTGCCCTTGTAGTGAGACGAGCATACGGCCCACCTGATGGTGAGTGGTTACCATCGCTCATGGACTTCAGCAATGCCAGGGGTAGAGCCAAGCCGCTGCCTACTTTTTCACATTAAATTAAGCCAATCATAAGGCGAAGAACTATATGTGAATAATCATTGTCTATTATTGTATGATCTATTATTAGGTAACTTATCGATCATCTTATTAATTTCGCCGCAATAAACTAACGTTGAGGTGATTTCGTAAATTTAAGCAGAAATTTTGAAAGGTTAAGCAATCCAGTCCGGCAAAGCGCGCAGATTACACACAAAATGCCAAAAGAAGAAATTGGTGATAGTTATTGAATAAAAACAAACTATACTTAGATCAGCTATACTAGTTATACACATTCGGTGACTCTTAATCAATACGACTTTGGAAAAAATAAAATTGACGAGTAACATAACAAAATACAGCTATAAAAATAGATTTAGCATCGCGCTCGCTCTATCGTGTATGACACAAGCCACAGCAACACAACAAAACAATAAATAAAGCATCCCTGCTTTGTAATTAATAAAATCAAGTACGAATTCAAAGACTCGGCCTTTTCAAACTGTCACGATTAATGCTATTAATAATTTATAATTACTTTCGTTGCGAATGTATATTGTCATTCTACGGATATTGTAAACAGGAAAGTTCGTTATCTAATGAATAAAGTTTCGAAGTAGAACATTTGAATGATTCTCTTGTTTTATGATTACTAAAATAGGAAAGTGTTTGAGCTTGACATGACAGTAATTAGGTAAAGTTGGAAGATGAGCTGGTATGCCTTATTAATTACTACACTAATGCATGATACACAGGCTATCAATCTTTATACGCAAATTTCATATGACGTCTTTATGCATAAAATTCTGAACTAATGAACCGATTTAAATTAAACTACGTACACTGCGGGTAGTTTGGTCCAACTTGAGAGGTAGGATTAATATAGTCTTTATCCTAATTTATAATCACTTTTTTTTTTCAATTGTAAATTATTATTTTCGAAGTCGTCTTGGCTTAACAGATAAGACGTCCGGTGCATTCGTATCTAGCGATGCAACGGTGTTCGAATCCCGCAGGCGGGTACCAATTATTCTAATGAAATACGTACTCGAAAAATGTTCACGATTGATTTCCACGGTGAAGGAATGACATCGTAGTACTGGTGGTAGGACCTCTTGTGAGTCCGCACGGTACTATCACCCTGCCTATTTCGGCCGTGAAGCAGCAATGCGTTTCGGTTTGAAGGTTGGGGCAGCCGTTATAACTATACTGAGAACTTATATATCAAGGTAGCTGATGCACTTACGTTGTAGCTGTCTGTGGGTTCCAGTAACCACTTAACACCAGGTGGGCTGTGAGCTCGTCCACCCATCTAAGCAATAAAAAATAAAAATATATTTTATTTTGTTTATTGGATTATAAAGGATAACTCTCATGTGTGAGATGTGCAAGATTCTAACAGATGGTAGTGTAAGTTATCTTACCGAGGAGTCCGAGTTCGGTTTGGGTAAATGTCTAATAGCTGCGTGACATAAGATTTAATTATTTTTTTCTTAACTTCACCAAACACATTCATCAACAATTGTTGTTTTTTAATAATTACCTGTGTGTAGAGTTGAGCTGCCCCACTCTTCAAACTCGCTTCACGGTAGAAATAGGCAGGGCGGTGGTACCTATCCGTACGGACTCACAAGAGGTCCTACCACCAGTAATTATGCAAGTTATAATTCTATCGGATTTGATTTTTATTACACGATGTTATTCCTTCACCGTAGAAGTCATCATGAATATTTGTCAATTACGTATTACATTAGAAAAATTGGTAGCTGCCTGCGAGATTTGAACACCGGCATAGTGGCATCGCTCGATACGAATGCGCCGGGCGACTTATCCCGCAGGACACGACGACTACTACTTCCTTGTATTGTATGAAGAAAGTAACCGAAGTAATATTACCGACGTCCAGCAGCGTGCAACACTTTGGATCATGTAGGCGACGCGCTCGATAATATATTTTTTTGGTAACTATGCTGATAGCCTTGAGAGGATATTTCAGCTTCACCCTAACGTGTAGATGAGCTCACGGGGCTCAAATCGGAGTGTTGCTAACACTGGCCCTAACATGAGCAGTGCTTCGCAGAATCGGAAACGCGACCCACTGAGAAGATCCGGCGAGAACCTCAGTGGGCTCGTCGAGCCCTTCGTCGCAAGCGACGAGTTTGACGAGGACGTTGACCGGTCCTTGTGGTAACTAAAAACACCGTTAATGGATCGGAAGGATCCGTAATGACGTGTTTTGGGCGACGTCGACTGTTTACCATTCGGTCGATAATAATGAGAATCTCACAAATACACAGGAACGCGTCAAATAAAAACATAAATAAAATCATAATTTCCTTTCTGTAAAAGCCCCTGTATAGGGTTTTGTACGAAAACAAAACTCTCGATGAAAACAAAAAGGGCATTTTTTTAAATTTATTGTTACCGCAGGGAAACAATATTTAAAAAAAAAAACTTTTTATTTACGTTTGTACGTTTTTCGTTCGCCTAAACATTGTCGGTTAAATTGAATACCGGCTCGAATCGCACCTCATTACGATTTTCATCAATTACAAGGCTTTTAGGGTGCTACACGTGTTTATTTTACCAAACAAGTTTAACCAGGAAAAATGTTTATGATTGGAACATGACTGAAACAAACCGTTAATGAAATCCGCTATATATTATTATATAACATAGCAGCGTTAGCTATATAGATATAGAAGATATTTGGTTAAAACCTGAGTCGTGCTACTCGACAGTTTCATGAGTGGTGATCCTGATTTTATCCTTCATAGAGACTCCGAATACAGCCAAACAGTATCTTGAATAAATTGGAGTTGGCAGCCTCTTACGGCGATCGGACTCGGGCTGAGATACGTATTTGTTTAAATCCGATCTCTCTGAGTTTTATTTTTAATGTTATTTGACAAGGTAACGAGGATACTCTGGCACGTTGGAGCTCTAAAAGATGCCTTTACATTTAGGAAAGTCTATTCGATGTATTAACACTCCTAGTGTATTAATATATAATATAATTTTCAAAATAAGAAGTACTTTCGCTGAAAAACCTAAATTGAACAAAAAAAAACTTTTTCATCAAGAATGCAGGTGGCCCTTAATAGGTATGTGTGTACGCTCATACAGAATTGCGGAAAATCCACATAACATACGGTAAACAAATCATTGTAATCCCGGATTGGTGACCAAATCGAGAACAAAGGTACCCGGCTTAAATCTAGCCGTTGCTGGCCTCCGGGATCATTATGGGGAACGATTTAAAAAAAATATGCGTTCATGCATTCCTCTTTGAAAGGGCAGGCTGTGTAATTGAAACTCGGGCCTCGTGTTTCAAAATATGTGGCTGCACGAATAAACAAATGGCAAAACAGTCTAATCCATAATCGTTTTATCCGTCAATGCTGATGAGAAGGACATCGATTTATGATATTAGCGGGGCATAACAACAAAACTACTTATCATATTATAGTAAATTTGATGCGATTTGAAACTCCGTTTTGTATTGCTGCTTAGCGGCTCATGAGGATGTCGGCATGATTACGGTGACGGTGCACTTTGTTCCTCAATTGCTGAACAGAGGCGTGAGGAGCGATGCGGCACCGGACTGCACTTAAGTTAACTCACCGTTACACATTACATTTCTGTCAAACGTCTACGTCAAATGTAGACATTAGGATTAATCTTGAACTGTCGAATTGTATTGTCGAGGCCCGGTAAAAGTACAAATGAGATAATTATATTGAGTAGTCAAAAAATATCGGTTTTTCAATAAACACGAGCACTTGCTCGACGATTCCTCCTCCATCGAACGGCTGGATTGTTTGAATTATTTAAATCTACAGACGAAATAAATGGCCACTTTCATTTCCGTTACACCATGTTCCATTAAAACGCAGCGAATGAGTCCAGGCCACGCTGTTCTGCTATACCTAGAAAATCATATTCCTTTATATATAAATTAACATTAATTTTTCTTTTATTTATTGCATAGATAGCTAGGTAGACGAGCTCACGGCCCGCCTAGGGTTAAGTGGTTACCGGAGCCCATAGATATCTGCAACGTAAATGCCGCCGCCCACCTTGAGATATGAGTTCTAAGGTCTCAGTATTTACAACGGCTGCCCCACCCTTCAAACCGAAACATATTACTGCTTCACGGCTGAAATAGGCAGGGTGATGGTACCTTTTTTTTTTACCCGTGCGGACTTACACTCACAAATTATAATTTTGCAGGTTTAATTTTTATTACACGACTAGCCGACCTGGCAGACTTCGTAGTGCCTCAATCGATAAATAAAAGACCTAAACTTTTGTATAAAATAAACTAAAACAAACAAAAGGAATCCGTCCGACGGGGGACACATCAAAGGGAAAACAAAATTGTAATTTTTATTNTTTTTTTTTACCCGTGCGGACTTACACTCACAAATTATAATTTTGCAGGTTTAATTTTTATTACACGACTAGCCGACCTGGCAGACTTCGTAGTGCCTCAATCGATAAATAAAAGACCTAAACTTTTGTATAAAATAAACTAAAACAAACAAAAGGAATCCGTCCGACGGGGGACACATCAAAGGGAAAACAAAATTGTAATTTTTATTTAATTCCGAGCATTTTCAGATTTATCTACTTTTTAAACCTTCTCTGGACTTCCACAAATAATTAAAGACCAAAATTAGCCAAATCGGTCCAGCCGTTCTCGAGTTTTAGCGAGACTAACGAACAGCAATTCATTTTTATATATAAGTATATAGATGTTATTGCTTCACCGTGGAAGTCAATCGTGAACATTTGTTAAGTACTTATTTCATTAGAATAATTGGTACCCGCCTGCGGGATTCGAACACCGGTGCATCGCTTCATACGAATGCACCGGACGTCTTATTGTTTAGGCCACGACGATTTTGAATTATATGGAATGTATGCAAAACTGAATTATGTCCTCGATGGCTAACAAATAATCCGATGGTAAGTAGTCACCACCACTGATGGACGCTCACGAAGGTATTATGTATCTCACCTCGAGAAATCACATCTTATTTTTGAAACTGAAGAAGATGGGTGCGTCAAGTGCCAGCTCTTTTTTAAATTTTATAGCTAAGTACGTATTATAAATATGCAATCGAAAATTAATTACTGATTAATTGAGACAAACTTTTATATAGACGGAAAAAAGCGCCGACAGGCTTCACACTTATAATATTGCCGAAAGAATTTTATTTTTTCCCAAAAAAAAATTGCCAATTAATTATTTGAAACCAGGTCGGTTGATTAATTAATTTGCCTTCAGAGGCCGCTTCAAATAAAATAAAAAAGATGTAGATTATTTTTCAGACTCTCCAATAAAAATTAAATTTGAGTTAACGTGAAATTAATTAGGGTTTGATAATAACTGTGATTGATGTTTCTGGATTTTTTCCAAGAAGATAAAATAAATAAAGGTTTTATGAATGGCATTCTGTAATAATAAAGGTAATTGATAGAGATATGATTGGAAGTACATTTTATGATCGTGTTGTTATTTGAAAGAAATCTTTTAAGGCGCGTTTCGGTGAAATCATCTCATTTGACACGAGTACTCGGAGTGTTTTCCTAATTGAGCTCCAGCGTGTAGAGATCGTCTACCAACCAATACATGTGATAGAGCATTTGAAGTCGTTGTGGCCTAAAAGATAAGACGCCCGGTGTACTCGCAGCAAGCTATGCGTGTGCTCAAATCCAACAAGTAGTTACAATTCTGAATACGTACTTACACATATTAAAAAATGGCTTCCGTAAAAAAATAACATCGTGGAATAAAAATCAGATTTTATTTATTTATTGCCCGTGTAGGCAGATGAGCATACGGCCCACCTGATCCTGTTGGTGAGTGGTTAGCGTTGTTTATGGACGTCAGCAATGCCAGGGGCAGAGCCAAACCACTGCCAAAAATAAAAATAATTTAATGTTATAGGTTCTAGAGTCTAGATCCAGCAAGATCGCAACAAGCCTAAGTCCGTTGTCATCGAAGACGCTTTGGTCATTAAATCCGCCAGTTCATACAAATTCATAAAAGGTTACAAATAAATAACACTGGTGGTAGAAGGTCTTGTGAGTCCGCACGGGTAGGTACCACCACTACAACTATTCCTGCCGTGAAGCAGTAATGCGTTTCGGTTTGAAGGGTGTCGCAGCCGTTGCACTGTTAAAACTGAGACCTTACAACTCATGTCTCGAGATAGGTGGCGGCATTGACGTTGTAGATGTCTATGCCATGGGCTCCAGTAATCAGTTAACACCAGGTGGGCTGTGAGCTCGTCTGCCAACAAGGGCAATAGAAAAAAAGCAAACTATGGCTACACAAGGTAGACAGTTGTGTTGACGACAAAATTAAATTGAAACACGGAACCTTTGTAAAAGTATCAATTTATTTTCATTCTACAATAACACAGTAGATTATTTACATTTAATGCTTTCAAAAATAACAGCGTAAATTAACTTGGAATGCCGTACTCAGAACCATTCACAAATAATCTTTGGTGTGCTGATTCAACGTTGTATTTCCAAATATACAGCGCTATTTGCTATTTGATATAATTTAACTGGTTTTTTTTCTTTTCTTATAACCGTATTTTTTATTCTTATGTTGTTGCCTTTTTGTGAATATTTCTGCCGGATAATTTTGTTAAATCCGGTTTTAGTTAATTCTTTAATGTGAGAATTACTTTACAATTAAAATAAGTGATCAATTTATTTAAAATACTACGAGTATTCTGTTAATTACTAAAGTGTTTAACGTTAATTTATAGTAAAAAATATATTTTTATTCAGAAATAAAAGTTGTTTTAATTATCATTTACTTATATTTCCGCTCACCCTATTACTAGACTACGAAATTGTGAGTTCTTGAAACTCGTTTTGTTTTTGTTAAAACTTTTAATTACAACAGGAGTTTTAATTAATGAAACATAAAACCTAATTAATCTTTTTCAATAAAAAGTGTTTAATCTTTTCTCCAAGCTTCGGCTAAATTATCAACTCTAAAACTTTGAAGAAATTTATACATATAATGATACGGAGTACTTCAGAATAAATGAACAATAAAAGACTTAATTTCGTTTCCAGTTATCGAGAAAACAACATTTAAAACCCTTGATCTATTTTAAAACTAATATTTTAAACAAATTGAATTTTTTTTTACTAACTCTATGACACTGAAGAAAAATTCTTTTTAGAAACTAGTGCTTAAATAATAAAGGTTTTTCTTTACATATATTATCAAGTGTTAAAATTTCAATTAGTTTTGAAGAGCCATAAAGTTTCGATTCAATGATATGTACACATGTAGGTGTGGAATATAATTGATCAGTACCGACTGGTACACGACTGTGTGTCTTGTCTCCTGAGCAGCGTCACATTGGCCAAATTTGTCGTCAACGTTTTTGGAATAAAACTCATATTCATTAATACATTTAGATAAAGTAGTTCCTAACTAATTCCTATTTGTAAAATTTTTTGCACATTATTCTACAATCTCAAAAATTAATAATTTACTTTGGTCTGTTGAATTCTTAATTTATTAAGTTATAAAGTAAAATAAGTTATTCATTTATATTCATAAAACTAAACATGAATGAAAGACAGTTGTTTTAACAGAATTTTATAGGTTACATATAACTTTCTTGTTCGATAACTTTTATCTGATGAAAAATCAACCCAGATGCTTCTTTGGGTCCATTTTACTTACGATTATGATTTTTTTAGGGTTTGTGTTATTAAATGAGCCCACCTGATGAGTCGTTGCTGAAACTATAAATAAAGCAACGGAAAGACCACCACCCACCTTGAGACAAGAGTTCGAAATCTCACTTGTACATAGCGGAAGAAATAATGCCTGCTTCACGGCGGAAATAGACGCGGCAGACTTAGAAGACCACCTACCACAATACGATCAGTAATTACGCAAATTAATTTACCAATTGTATTGAACTGACATCTAAAATAATACTTAACTTATTTGTTGGGTATTTTATGAATAGTTTTTAGATGGCGGACTATATTATATCATTAACAATGTGAGTGTAATGATTGAAAATAATCATCATTCTTATATGCATCGTTCTTATATTACATACATAGTTTCTTAAAATATGCTGATAATTTGTTAAAAGTGACAAAACTACGCGTTCTAAACTGAGGACAGTAAGGTATCAATTTAAACATATAGCTTATAATGAATTTCGTTCAGAAATATACAGCATCACCCGAAATACTACTCATCTTCCTCATCATTACTTAATTACTCATCATAAATTTTGAGTATAGCTTAAATTGAAATATACTTATGCGAGATATTATTAGAGATAATTTTTATCAGGCAAATTGAAGCTCTCTTCTCTGGGATATTACTTAAGTGGCATGGAACTTCCTTCAAACGAGATTTATAAATCTACCCCGGAGCGATTGTACAGCTCTCATTAGTCACCACCAGGTAGGTCCATTGCTAATGTAATGATGCACAATAAGAAAGATAAAATCTGAAATATTTTTTAAATTGCTTAGATGCGTGGACGAACTCACGGCCCACCTGATGTTAAGTGCTTACCGGATGTCATAGACATCAACAACGTAAATAGGTAGGGCGATGGTACCTACCCGTGCTGGGCCCAGTAGACGCCCTACCACCACTAATAAGTAATAAAGTAACTTCTCATAATACCTAACATTAATTACGCTAAAATAATTTCGAGAATCCAAACAGAAAATATAAAATAGAAAATGAGCCCAAAACCCGCGTGCTAGATGAAGATTTGTAATATTTAACCTCGTCTTGGGTAGGCGGTGAAAACGTGATGCCGTGAACCAAGCGATTGGAACAAGCCAAAAATTCCTTTGGAATATCAGTCAGTCTCCTCCTGTATTCAACTTTACTATCTCCAGAATCATTTTCTTGGTCTTGCATCGCATCATCATAGTACTTATCGCTAATTTCATCACTGTCATCATCATAATCTGGACCTTGCTTCTTAATCTTAAGTTTGTCATCATTTTCAATTTTAAGTTCAGCGGTAATCTTATTTTTTGCATCGACACAGTTGAGACGGTTTATTGAGGCTCTGAGACGTTTGCTTCTTGTTTCATTTTGCAGTTTCAGAAGCCATGATAGACGACAGTCGCACGTCAATTTGTTACCTGTGAACAAAAATATATTTAAATTGCTTTTAAAATATCAGAATTTCATTTGGTTTAAATGATATTGCTTCCATAAATAAGTAGTAATGGCAAATCTACCCACCAAATGAGAAATAATTTAATAATAACGTGACAGCATAAATAGTACACCAATTTGTTTTAGAATCTCTTTTGCTAAACTTACTAAAAACAATAAACTTGGTATTTCTGAAGTTATTGGCTTACAATCTCTTCGAATGTCAGTCTAACGAACATAAAACTGCTATCAATAAATAATAAAAACAGAATTAAGTGCGCATTTGATTTTTGAGATTCTGAATCAAAAATATTTTGCGATAATCTGTCAAGTATCATTTTGTTGCTACTTTTTTCATTAACATAAATTGTTTACCCTACTCCCCCTTTAATTAGTTCAAAATAAATGTCGTACTTATGACACAAGGCGCTCGACACAAGAACTCATTTTTTCAGGCTATTGACAACATTTTTTACGAAATTTCATTAAAATCAGATCAGTAGTAGGGTAACGACTATTTAAATCTACAAACATTCACATTCAAAATAATTCACAGATATTTTTTTTTTTTTTTAGCCCTTGTAGGCAGACGAGCATACGGCCCACCTGATGGTGAGTGGTTACCGTTGCCCATGGACTTCAGCAATGCCAGGGGCAGAGCCAAGCCGCTGCCTACCGCTTAATACTCTCCACAAGCCTCGTTTGAAGAAGGACATGTCATAGCGCTCGGGAAACACCGTGGAGGGGAGTTCATTCCATAGCCGGATGGTACGTGGCAAAAAAGATCTCTGGAAACGCACTGTGGATGACCGCAGTGGCTCCAGGTAGTACGGATGAACTCCACTCCGATGGCGGGCGGTGCGATGGTAAAAACGAGATGCCGGTATCATCTCGAACAATTCCTCAGAGCACTCCCCATGGAACATACGGTATAAAATACAGAGAGAACCGAAGTCCCTCCGCAGACCCAGAGGTTCCAAACGATCCGTGAGACTGGGATTATCGACAATCCGAACGGCCCTCCTCTGTATGGAGTCAAATGGAAGAAGCNAATGTTGCGATGGATGTGTGGAGTAACGAGAATGGATAGAATACGGAATGAATATGTTAGAGGAAGTCTGAAAGTGGCACCTGTGACAGAGAAGCTGAGGAGTGCACGTTTGGGATGGTATGGACATGTGATGAGACGAAATGAAAATGAGGTTGTTAAGAGAGTGTTAACTATGAATGTGGAAGGATTTAGAGGAAGAAGTAGACCTAAGAAGAAATGGATGGATTGTGTGAAAGACGATATGGGTAGGAGGGGAGTGAGCGAAGAAATGGTATATGATAGAAGAGTATGGAAGGAGAAAACATGTTGCGCCGACCCCAGGTGACTGGGAGAAGGGCAGGATAATGATGAATAACTAGCTGACCCGGCAGGCCTCAATCGATAAATAAAAGACCTAAACTTTTGTATAAAATAAACTTAAAACAAACAAAAGGTATCCGTCCGACGGGGGACACATCAAAGGAAAAACAAAATTGTTATTTAAATTTAATTCCGAGCATTTTTATATTTATCTACCTATTAAACCTTCTCTGGACTTCCACAAATAATTCAAGACCAAAATTAACCAAGTCGGTCCAGCCGTTCTCGAGTTTTAGCGAGACTAACGAACAGCAATTCGTTTTATATATATAGATTATATAAAAATTTCCATCAGCATCCACGATACAAATCAAAGTCTGAGTCTCATTAGCAATTTCTGACTCTGAAAAAGGCGTGCCTTGTGTGCATCACATACGTAGTATATACATACATACATACATACATACTTTGCACAGTCCAATGCATTGCAGAACGGTAATTTAGCGGACCACGGAACAGAATTAACAGATGTGACGTGCATTTAATCATATCGCTAGTGAAGCGGAACACCAGAATGCATGGCGTCCACACAATATAATGTGCCATTAAACTGTCCAGCTGGATAACTGGTTGCATTTTAATAATTTGTACAGATTAATGATAGTCAATAGTAAACTATTTTTCTATTTAAAGGTTTTATGGCCTGGTAACATTACCTTTAAGCCAATAAAATTATGAGAGGCATCCGTAGCCTAATTGCTAATATGACAGTGCTGGAGCTCAAATCCAGATCTTAAGTTCTAATTTTTCCAAGTCAAAACTATTAAACGAAGAAAGAGAAAGAGAGTGAGAGAGAGCATGTCTTATTGTACACAACATAAATAAGAAAGCAAAACATTAAATAAAAAACGGTCAATGTACCATCCTATCGCTAAGAGCGATCTCTTCCAGACAACCGTTAGGTGGACAAGAAGAGGAAATAATTTATGCAAGGGGGAGGAAGGATTACTGGTGGCCCGGAGGCCTTTCCAGTTTCATCCAGACAGTTGGGCGAAAAAAGACTCAACCAGGAGGGAAGGAATTTGCTAACAGCTACCCGAGCATCTCAGGAGGAGACCTAACAACTCAAGAGTAACTGGTTTGCCAATGAATCTACTACCTGATCTGAATCACGAACTGCTGAGAAGACCTGGCGAGAAACTCAGCGGGCTGAAGTATGGGTTAGGTTGCATGTAGGACGACGCGCGGTGTACCCATCGGTTGAAATATATGTACATACGTACACACATATACATACACACACGCCCATGTATATCTAAGATGTATAGATATAAACAAATTAATCATAAAATTATGCTTTTTTACACACATAACAAACACATAAAAAAGCGGAGTAACAAAAAGTAAAAAAGTTAAATCCGAGCAATAAAGCTAAGTAAGTAGGCAGTGATGCGTTAGGAATTGAAAGTAGAAATAGTCGTATGGAGAAAAAATGGACATGTGGATCTCGTGTCTCTAAGTGGGAGGTGCAATTCGCTTGGTGTTATCCATGAGCTGCAATAACTTTTAATACCAGGTGGACCGTATGACCTTAGGAAATAAACAGTGACGACTACTTGAAAATACAACTATGTCTGTCAACGTATGTAAGTTATCGGAAGTTTAAAAAAAAATCGGTTGTCTGTAAAGTCGGTTTACTGACGATAGTTGAATGTGACAACGTCATAAGAAAATACTGATGGAATGGCTTCATATTTCAATTATCGCAATTATCGTTGCTATAAACAATTGACACCACATTCACTTTTCACTGAACTTCATACTTGACGAAAACATGTAAATGTATTATTGTATAGCAGCTGTCCACGCGGATGCATCGCTCACTCAAATAGGAGAGAGACAGATGTCGAACGCTGCCGAACGCGGAGGCCGATTGTGCCTCTTTGTCGCTCGTTGCGCGCTCTCGCTTGCACTTCAAGCCTTAAATGGATACGCCTCAGAGCGACGTAACGCCGAATGAGTCATGTTTTTTCGTGCGTGCAGCCGGCTCCATCGAATTATAAGACGCTGTCAAGTCAAAATGTCCACAACAACAAAACTCACTCGTACATCTAAATACCATCATAAAAAGGTATAAGCCAAAACCCAAAACACAAATCTCAAAATAGAATTGAAATTGACTTCGAAGGAATGAATCGAATCACAGTTAAGGGCTGAATCGGAGCGTCACGCAATAGTTTTACTGTGTACCTACTCGTATACTCGTAGTAATCGTACGACAAATACACTGAAATTTAACGTCAGTTAATTAACCAAACGGAGCGGCTGGGGACGCGTGCGTGCCCTAATTAACTCCACTGACAGATGTCGGATTCTTGTTAATTGAAGTCCTTTCGCGAAACTTATTTTAAGTAACATAATTATGTTACAGTTTGCGGGAAGTTTTACGGAGATTGCAAAGTTACTTCACAGCGCTTACCTCCTGTAATCGGCTCTCAGCGTTTGTTTACTATGTTCTTACTAGTTAACATTGGCAAAAACGCAGATGAGATTTATTTTCAAACTTGAATATTGCATAAACATGCACTCAAGGGAATTATAAACATGCACTCAAGGGAATCCCTGAGGGAGAAATTTAAAGAAATTAAAGTTCTCACTATGCCATCCCAGTACATTTTTGAAAATTTGATGTATGTTCGTAAACATATTGAGGAGTTTCCCAAAAAGTCGGACATACATAATACATACTAGGAACAAACACAAGCTTGTTGTGCCGATGAGTAGGTTACATAAGATACGAAATTCATTCGGGTGTTTGTCTGTGCGCCTGTACAACAAAATCCCACAAGATGTTCAGAACCTACATATACATAGGTTTAAGAAAACTATTAAAGAACATCTGTGCAATAAAGCTTACTATAAAGTCAATGATTATTTAGAAGATTGCACAAAGTGGGAATGAGTTGCTCGCTCCGGGCATTTCAATATTGTAGTAATTGTTACGTTATAATACTCATTGTAAAAAATTCATATTTAAAAAAAAAAAAAACTAATATTAAAAAATAAATAAATAATATTTCATATTTAAAAAGAAAAGAAAAAAAAGACATGCTCGCTGAGTTTCTTGCCAATTCTTCTCAGGACGGAGGCTAGTTCTTGTGAATTGGCGGTAGTTCTTTTGACGTTCAACAAGTATGTACTTTCATTTATGTTGAATAAATTTTTTTTTGATTTGATTTGATTTGATTTATTGTCAATGCAATAATGTCATGCAAAATTTTAATTAATTGCTATTAAGGCTATCGGACGCAATATTTAAAAACATGTTGTATATATAATTTAAAATTTCAACACGTTATTGGATTGATTTGTTTGTAGTGGTAACGATTGTTGTCAGTTGATGTAGGTAATAATTCTTTACTACTCGTATGACGTTATGATGCTTACAATGACGCAAATGTTTATAATCTATATAATTTCACCGTTACATACATACAGTACATATATAATTAACAATATAAAATGAAACGTCTGAACCCTTCGTAATGTAATTATTCAAAACAAATCTCGTACAAGAACTGAATACAAATCAGAGAACAACTGAGTTTCATCATAAATCGATTAAAATCGTAACGAAGGGAAATACAAACGAGCAATGTAGCAAAGTTTCATAGAAATAATGACATGAACGCAATAAAACTTGTTAGATATCCGCGCCAATTAATAACAAGACAGAATAAATTCGGAACTGAACAAACGAAGATAAATTATAAAACAAAGTTATCAGAATCCGGCTCACCGTCGAGAGAGATTACCGCATAATTCGACTTCATGTTTTCTAAAACATTTTGAACGGCCTCCTGTTTCAGAGTCTCCAACTTATTGTTCCTCAGATCCAAAACGTTCAACTTCTGAACATCGCCAAAAATTCCTTCGTCTAACGTCGCCAACTTATTATCGGCTAAATAAAGTTTTCGAAGCTGAGTCAATCCCCCGAAACCCCTCTCGGATATAAATTCTATTTCATTTGCGTCCAGGTAAAGTTCTTGAAGACTCCAAAGTTCGGCGAAGGCGAGGTCCCCTACCATAGTTAATTTGTTGTTCCTCATGTTCAGTGTAATGAGGTTAGACAAGCCCTGAAAGTTCTCTCTGATGATGACCGTCAGCAGGTTGTGGTCTAAATCCAGCTTGATCAAATTGTTGAGATGTTTGAAGCATCCGTCATGCAGAACGCTCAGGATATTCTTAGTGAGTTCCAGCCTTTGGAGATTTGGTAATACATAAAACACGTCTCGCTTCAACTCCGATATCTGATTTTCTGTTAAGCTAACATTTAATAACATTATGAGATGAGCGAATGACATCTTTTCGAGCTTCGCTATTTTGTTTTTGGGCAGAATAACTTCTCGAAGGGTTGTCGAGTTTGTGAAAGCAAACGAAGGGATACTGTAGATATTGGCATACTGCACATTCAGGTACTGTAGCCTCTCTAATCTAACTATGACTTTGGCCGGTATGTAAGTCAATCCGCCGTCTGCTCTCACGTTAAAAGTCAGTCTCTCAATTCGCGGCTGTGAGTAAAAGTTTGACCAAAAGGGGTCGTCTTCAGCGATGCCGCCATTGAAGACCCAACAATCTGCCTTCGTCGCGGTTTTGATGTCAGTGCTCTCGCAATAGCAGTGCACTTTAGATGCCCTATCTTGAATATCGCAGACGTTAACGTAAAGAGAATACGGTCCTTTATCATTTTTCCATCTCCTTTTATCTTGTCTACTTTCTGTTACATTTATTTCTATAGTCGCAAGTGCAATCATCAGGATCAGATATTTGAGGTCCATCTTTGTTCTCAGTCACATTGATGCGATTTATCTGCAACAAAAGAAACGAGGGGTGCCTTAATTAGTTTCCTTTTGTCAGTGAGGCGACGTTATCGCCGGTTCTGTTTCTTACATTAGAGAAGTTGTCGATTGGATTTGGAGGAAACCTTTTAGTCACTATTAAATACGTGCCTAATCAAGTATATTGTGAGAGATGTTTAATTACGCGAACACAGTTCGTCTTTATCTCTTCATTGTATGTTTACGATAGGTTTCGAGTTAATTTAGTTATCGTAATTAACTTACACTGGCAAATGTATTAAATTAATACCCAAAGGGCCATGAGTGACTCTCAGTCAAAATATCGAAAGTACAAAATTAGAGACAGATTATATTTTTATAAGTCATCGTGACCTAAAGGGTAAGATGCTTAGCACATCGAGCGATGCGACTGTTCCGGTGTTCGAATCCCGCAGGCGGGTACCAATTTTTCAAATGAAATACGTACTTATCAAAGATCCACAATTGACTTCTACGGTGAACGAATAATATCGTGTGATAAAAATGAAACTCGCAAAGTTATGATTTACGTAATTACTGGTGATAAGACGTCTGGTGATTCCGCATCGGTAGGTACCACTCTGCCTATTTCTGCTGTGATGCAGTATGCATTTCGGTTTGAAGGATGGGACAACCCTTGTACTGTAAAAACTGACCTTAGAACTTTAGTCGGTATTTATATCTTAGATGTCTATGGGCTCCGAAACCACTTAACACCAGGTGGACTTTGAGCTAGTCCAACCATCCAGGCATTTTTTTTGCTAAATAAGTTTTTAATCTGTTTGAAAGATTAATGGACATAGTTGAGATGTATAAAGTTTTACCCAAGTGTTCAATTTCATTAGTACCCATTTGTATCAATATGTTCATATCGGTTACACAATTTGTCTCACTTTAACATGATGGTTGCTATCTATGGTAAATTCATTTAAGACCTAAGTCTAAGGGGTTACAAATTATTNATCTTAGATGTCTATGGGCTCCGAAACCACTTAACACCAGGTGGACTTTGAGCTAGTCCAACCATCCAGGCATTTTTTTTGCTAAATAAGTTTTTAATCTGTTTGAAAGATTAATGGACATAGTTGAGATGTATAAAGTTTTACCCAAGTGTTCAATTTCATTAGTACCCATTTGTATCAATATGTTCATATCGGTTACACAATTTGTCTCACTTTAACATGATGGTTGCTATCTATGGTAAATTCATTTAAGACCTAAGTCTAAGGGGTTACAAATTATTCTTTTTGTAAAAGAATAGATCCCACGAGCAGATGGTTGGGAAGTAGCAAAAACGGATCGCAAAGGACACGTTGATTAAGATCTGATGACCTCAAAAGCTCTCGTAGTGTTTGACTCCAAACAGTACCGATTTTAAAAAAAATACCTACATAGGTCTAAATGTTTTGTCAGGAAGACTCACAAGCTATTTTTGATAATAATAACGCACAAGAAAGTACAAGCATGCAAACACATCTGAACAGTTTGAATGAGCTGGCCTAGATCTATCCGCACTGAGCAATCACATGGCAAAGAGAACTATGCTCTAATTCAGAAATAGATGACAGTTACACGTAAAACTCCCCTATGAAATATTTATATATCTGACACATCATTAATGAACCAATCAAGAAGATACAAGTTAAGTTAATTCGTCTAATGAATCCCTTAGTCTCGCCGGCATCCTGTCCTAACATCTCTACAATCAACTGTAATTGATCCAATATTAAGATGTACTTTAATTAATATGTTCCTTCATTTAGAAAGGACATTGACTTCAAATGGTCTCTATTAGAATTTAAGTTTTAGAACTAGTTAATAGTTGCTAGAATCTCTTTCTGGCTTCTTATATTGTAAAGCAGACTCACGACCATTACGACCATTATGACCAGCCTGATTAGCTAAGTTATTAGATTTCACAATTAGAATGCCTATGACCTATCTGGAGTCGTGTGGTCCAAGTCTCAATTACCTTATAACAGCGGATAATCCACCCTTAAAACTGGAACGCACGACTTCTGAGAAATTTGCGACGGAAATCAGTTAGAAGTTGTTCGACATATAAAAAAGAAAAAAGTACAAGTTTGTTTTCAGTTTTTGAGAAATATATATACGTAAGATGTGGTGCGTTGACAATGTCTTCCATAGTTATTAACCTAGCCAATAACTTCGTTTCATTAAACGTAGAGCTTCCTGATCGTGACCTCGTGTCGACCTCAATCAACAGTAAAATATAAGTCTAACTTTTGTAAAATAAACAATATACTTTCAGTCAGCTGTGAAGTTTATGAACGAAAAGCCTTGAATGTACACAAATAGAACTTAATTGTCCGCCATTAGGAATTTCGGGGACACACGCGGAAACATTAACAAATAAAAATTATGTGTTTATTATTTTATGGACTAACATCATCGGCAGCTCGTAAGCTAACAAGCTTACGGGCATTAAGTGGGCAAACGGAGTAATCAGTTCGCTCGATGCACGGAGCGACCGATGTAATTGTTACTGTGAGAATGACAACAGGAAAATCCGTAAATGGGGTTCCAGATGAGCTGTGACAGATCCGGCGGGACATGAGTACCGACACCACAGAATATAATCATTCACATCATCACCAACACAACAAATACACGACAGATTTTTGGTCAGTCCTGTGTAGAGATTCGTTTATATAAAGCACTGACCAAAGCACCTCGTAAAAATTGTAAAGTATTTTGTAAATGAAGAAACGCTGAGCTTTTTCGCGGTCCATCCTATTCATATAATCGCGACTTGTAGCTCATGCTCTATGGGTGACATTCGAATTTAGACGTGGAGGCTCAGATAATCACTTATCAGCAGGTACACCGTGAACTCACCTGTCTACAAAAAAAAAAGACAAACCGAATCTATTTGATTCAAACATGTATGATTTAAACCAACCATTAATCAAATACTAAATCAGTACAAAGTTGTATCCAACTCGAACGGTAATCATTAAATTTCATTTAGGCCTGGGTTAATGACCCCGTTGGGGTACGCCACCCGAGCTTATGACTAAGTGGCCCAACAAAACTGTGGGGTCACATGTTTACGTGACAGCCAGGGGCGGACTTCAGTACAGGACTTTAAATAAAATTAATCTTATGACTTACTTATCACGCCTTGCCTAGAAATTAAAAATTATAGAACCGAAAATTCGCAAAGTTCTGAAAATGCACGGACCACTCTGCCTATTGCCCTAAGCCGATAGCGTTTTTCTTANGACTAAGTGGCCCAACAAAACTGTGGGGTCACATGTTTACGTGACAGCCAGGGGCGGACTTCAGTACAGGACTTTAAATAAAATTAATCTTATGACTTACTTATCACGCCTTGCCTAGAAATTAAAAATTATAGAACCGAAAATTCGCAAAGTTCTGAAAATGCACGGACCACTCTGCCTATTGCCCTAAGCCGATAGCGTTTTTCTTAATCATAGACCCGTTTTTCAAAAACACGTGAATCACAAGAACATATGAAATCTCTGGCAATACAAAAATGCACTGCAATAGCGTTAGTGTTAGAATCCACTTTCGGTCAACATCGCACACTCGCTTAGAAGCTTGTAGCTGCAAAATATAGACAACCCTTATGTAATGCTTGAGAGATTTTGTTATAAATGTCCTTTTGATGATAGTATCCTTCTTCAACCGAGGCTTGTGGAGAGTAATTAACGATAGGCAACGGCTTGGCTCTGCTCCTAGCATTGCTGAAGTCCATGGGCGACGGTAACCACTTACCATCAGGTATGCAGGTGGGCCGTATGCTCGTCTGCCGACAAGGGCAATAAAAAAAGGCTTTAATGTAAAGATCGTGTTACATTAAAGTAACTGTAAGACGTTCACGAACAATACTTTCAAAGCTTCCAAACGAACTTTAAGCATCAGTGGGCACTCTGCTCTGTCAGCCTCGTCCTGCGGCCACATGAAGGAGTAGGGTCATGTCTCCCTCTGAGTACGTCCTCCAGAGCGACATATTTATGCGCGTCCCGTAATTAACATAGTAACAATACGAAAAACAAGTGGAAATGGCGTGTTCCGGGAGTGCACTAAAACAAAATTAATAGGCCCGCTTAATGTCATAATAAAACCGAAGGTTGTATAAGCGTTTTTACTTACGAGCAGTAAGAATATTAAACGTCTACGGCCTTATTAGTAAAAAATACGATATAATCTTATCTTCCCTATGGCAGTCACATTTTTTTACATAAAAGAACATTGCGTTCTGCTGAATATTGGCTAAGCTCCTATGAGCATTCTTTACATTTCAAATTGATCTGATGCCGGACTCCTTAACACAACGTACAGCCAATTTACATCGTTTTTTTGTTGATACTATTCTATGGGTATCACTGTTCTACCTATTCATTGCGAGAAGCAGTCCTGTATTCCGACTGAAAGGGCGGGTTAAAAGCAGTGAAGACCTCATATCTCAAATTAGTAACATTCACGCTATGAAGTCTATGGACTACAGATTACTGTATAAGTCCATAGACTGAACAAAACACTGAATTGTGTATTATCAAATCTTGAAAAGCTTCCCCAAAAATGTTGGTAATTATAAAATACAATAAAGAAATAGATTCACATCTACACCGAGCACCTCCCTCCAATCAGAGTCAACTGACCCAGTTTCGCTTCGATGAAAGATTCAAAGCCCATTTTACTAATAACCTGTTTGTCTATAGCGATACAAAATTATGGAACAAATTGTCTGTCTGAAGTCAGACCGACAGACTTATCGGAGCGAACGAAATTCTTTAACTGTCATCGAAGACGGTGTAAGTCGTAACTCGGGATCGCTCTATCCAGTAGAGAAGACATTTTTATAACAAAGGATTTTTTACGTGACAACGTCTTATTTATAATTCGATGGAGCCGGCTGCACGCACGAAAAACATGACTCGTGCGGCGTTGCCTCGCTCTGAGGCGTACATGTTTTTGTCAAGTATGAAGTTCAGTGAAAAGTGAATGTTGTGTCAATTGTTTATAGCAACGATAATTGCGATAATTGAAAAATGAAACTATTCCTTCAGTATTTTCTTATGACGTTGTCAGGTTTTTTTTTCTTTTTTTTCTTTTTTTAATTGCCTTTGCAGGCAGACGAGCATACGGCCCACCTGATGGTAAGTGGTCACCGTCGCTCATGGACGTCAGCAATGCCAGGGGCAGAGCCAAGCCGCTGCCTACAAAGTCACGTTCAACTATTGTCAGTAAACCGACTTTACAGACAACCGATTTTATTTTTATTTTAGTGCGGGCTCCGAAAGATTCACTCTTACGCGGCTGCCGAAGCAAGCAGACAACACGCAGAAATGCATCGAAGCATACGCACAATACATGCCAAATCGGACATTCAGCCACAGTTCTTCAAATAAGAATTTTTGACCCAAAGTCATAGAATAATTTCACAGAAGTCTTCTAGCTATGTCATATATTGCATATGCGCTGTGCACCTCGTTACACATGTAAACATCAGTTTAGTAACAAGCCGTGAGCCGCGTGGGGATCATCGCTTAATAAATTTATATCCAAGTCGAGACTAGGTTGGGTGGGATCTCAGTATAAGCGTGGTTTCAGTGGCTTTAGTGACAACATCATTCTTGACTTTCAGGCTTACGTAAATAAATACAATTACAATGATCTTAATTGTGTTAAAGAACTAATGAAGCAATTAAATACTATAAAACGAAAATAATCAATAAGTTATTGACAATTCCTTACCACTTTTTTCGGTAACGAACATTGGTATAATTGCTTTTATGGACAGTAATTCCTAATCCATCTGACAAGCACAACAGAAATTAATACCAACCAAACCAAGCGTCTTTTTTTGAACTCTTTTGATATTCGCAATAAGCTGACGTCTTGAATTTCCGATCCGATTAACAAGCCAGGCGTGCCGTTAGATGCAATACTACCACAAGACAAGTAGTTGTGTTATTAAAACTAATTAACTGTTTCATCTCGGGTTTATTAGTTCATTTTTATTATTGTTGACGTTTCGGATACTTAACAGTTTTCATGGTCGCGGACAACTACGATATTTTATATCAAATGTGGTATAGAATTCAATTATAACGGCTTTCTGGCAAATTGAATTTTTATGTATTTTTTTATAATACAAAAATCGAAGCCATGCTTAGAACATACTTCATGGATCATACCTCTGAAGTAATTTACATATTTATAGTGAATTTTTTTACACACAATAAAAAAAAAAAAAAAACTGTGCACCAAAATTTTTTATTTTGAAGTCGTCGTGGCCTAAAGGATAAGACGTCCGGTGTATACGTGTTGAGCGATGCACCGGTGTTCGAGTCTCGCAGGCGGGTACCAATTTTTCTAATGAAATACGTACTTAACAAATGTTTACGATTGACTTCCACGGGGAAGGAATAACATCCTGTAATAGAAATCAAACCCGCAAAATTATAATTTGCGTAATTACTGGTGGTAGGACCTCTTGTGAGTCCGTGCGGGTAGTTACTACCACCCCGCCTATTTCTGCCATGAAGCAGTAATGCGTTTCGGTCTGAAGGGTAAAGCAGCCGTTGTAACTATACTGAGATCTTAGAACTTATATCTCAAGGTGGGTGACGCATTTACGTTGTAGATGTCTATGGACTCCAGTAACCATTTTACACCAGGTGGGCTGTTCGTTCGCCCATCTAAGCAAGAAAAAAAAAAAAGTATTATAAGCTTAAACAAATTCATATTAGTGTGTTTTGAAAAATCTGGTTAAATTCCACTATAGTGAAAGATTTTTTATTAGACCCTCACGTATTGCATTAGAATATTGTATAGTTTATTTAAGGATGCGATATTTTTAGTCAAAAATTGCTTAGAATTAAACGAAAAAAAACCTTAACCTTATTATTCTAAATTCTATAATATATTTCTCCGATTTGGAGGAATGGACAAGGGGAAAACCTTCTACCAAGCGGATGAGATTGCTCAATAGACCGACCGATAGACTTGATAGGTTCATATGCTATTGTTTGAAACTTGTTTACATATTTGTAAAATCTGTGTTGCAAACTTATTTAGAAAATTTCATTAGCACGATTCGGGCATTTGTCAAAATCTTCTGTTCTATAGAGTTATTGCTACAACTTGTCGACCGAAAGTGATTAGTTGTAAAGAGAACAGATGAACATATTCACTATAATACATACACAATTCAATCATCAACCCTCCGATACATTAGCCGTGACGCGCAAAAATATATCCATGCTGAAAATGGTGTTAAATAGTTAATCGCCAATATACCAGCCACGCCATATTTTTAAACCTATCATGCAACTATAAACTCTATGCTCAAAGCAATCAAGATCAAAGTAGCATGTGTAAACAACAGTAATATTTCATGAAGCTAGCCTCAAGAAGGTGCATGGTGGATGAAATGAAGATTACCACTAGTTGTAACGTTACACCGTTTTCTTATACGAAGATAACAAGCTTTATAATGTGAGCTATACGCTTTGTACGTTCGTTATTTACAAGGAACTTTGTAAGAAGCTTTTAGTATTTATATTGTATTATTTTCAGTCTAGAGTTATATTAATTCTAATAGCGCCGTTTCCTTCTCTTTTTCAAATTATGAGAGATGAGTACTCAAGAGTATTCACGGCTGACAGTCTGTTAGCAATATACTCGCACTGTTAATGACTTAGAAAGAGGATGCATATCAACAAAATCATTTGCATATTGCTACTGAAATAATTGGGAAATAGTTTGAGAGCACTTATAGATTTAAACCACAAAAAACAATCCAGCAGAACATAAACTTTTTAATGTAACAAAAAATAAGCAATACACTGGAAATTTCTATAAAGTTTCTATTAATGACATAGACAGAGGATGCATATCAACAAAATCATTTGCATATTGCTACTGAAATAATTGCAAAATACTTTGAGAGCACTATAGATTTAAACCACAAAAACAATCCAGCAGAACATAAACTTTTTAATGTAACAAAAAATAAGCAATACACTGGAAAATTCTAAAAAGTTTCCAAACAAATGACACGACGCCGTATGTCGGTGTTCCCGCAACTGAGTTAAAAAGCTTTTTATATCGGTGAGCTTTAAAATAGGAACGCTGCAGAACTGCATAATGCGGTTTTACTGTTATTTTAGTTCATTTATGTGGGTACCGGAATAACGAGTCTCGTGATCGCTCGAAGAACCAAAGTTTAGACAGGAATTTGGCCAGTGTGTTTGTAATAAAGGAGGACATGTTCCAACGTGGCGTGAACAACGCTCGAAGAGAACACTTGCTCTGATCCTGACACTGTTGGCAACACGGTCTGCTTTGTAACCGCCATGATCAACTGGTAGGCAACTATTATTTTAATGTGATTAAGTCTTTAACCTAAAGTTTGTATTTATATAGGTGACTAGCTGACCCGGCAGACTTCGTAGTGCCTCAATCGATAAATAAAATACCTAAACTTTATTTAACTCTGAGAATTTTCATATTTTAATATACCTTTTAAACCTTCTCTGGACTTCGATAAATAATTCAAGACCAATATAACTCAAATCGGTCCAGCCGTTCTCGAGTTTTAGCGAGACTAACGAAAAGCAATTCTTTTTTATACATATACATGACTGTAGGTAGTAGACTGGTGATGTGGTGTAGACTTCGGTAGCCATTTGATATCAGAGCGAAGCGAGTTGGACTGCTCGTCTATAATAGGGACCATGGTCCTATAAGTCTTATTTTGCTATTTTCAAAATCTTAAGATAAGAAATAAGTCGGCACTTATAAATCGAAAGCGGCTCGACCGATATTCATGTTTTTTTATTTGTTGTATTTTTCTCCGTGCCGAATTGGAAAAAGTTACGAAAAAATAAAATAAAAGAGAAAACATTATGCATACATACAATACATACAAAATATCCATATAAAATGTTCATGGGTTTCGTATCTGTCAAACATTTAATGTTCATCCCGTCGATACGATAAACTTCCCCCTCAAATTAAAGAACGTTCTTAAATTAATGGTTTCGAATCGACATGATTTATCAACAATATTAGGATAATGGCGTATTTTAGATTTTAAAATTTTCAGTAATGAAAAAGGATTGGCAGATATATTGGTTGTCAAATATATACGAGTATGCGTACGTTCAATATTTTGCATAAACGAAGGAAAATATCAAGCTACGATACGTTTGGGTTGTGCTGCCTTGATGGCAAAGTGATATTTAGTTCAGCTAATCTGTAACACGACATTCATTGATTATTTATTAGGCGATAAGAAATGCAACGGGTCAGCCAGTAGTAAGAACAATTAATAATGAAATTAAATCTGGAATATATAGAGTGCACAGGTTTCCGCGGGGGATGGCGTTAGTTGAAGCCCACTTTCAGCTCACAAACAAGTAGGGCCCTCTACATTTCTGCTGCAAAGCTGACAGCGCTTAACAGGGTCAATATTATTTTCAAACAATAGTAATCACTTTCTGGCGTCCACCATTTGTGATGAGCAAACGGAGCTCGCTCACTATTAAAGTTCAGAAAACAAAAACTGCGCACGTGTTGAACTGTACTGATAAATAAGAAGTTAAATTTCCTCATTCACGCTGCCCTTTCTTAAAACTTTATAGATAATACCCATAACACTTTTACTTATAGACAAATCACTGGTGGTAGGACCTCTTGTGAGTCCGCGCGGGTAGGTACCACCGCCCTGCCGTGAAGCAATAATGCGTTTCGGTCTGAAGGGTGGGGCAGCCGATGTAACTATACTGAGACCTTAGAAATTATATCTCAAGGTATGTGGCGCATTTACGTTGTAGATGTCTATGGGCTCCAGTAACCACGTAACACCAGGTGGGCTGTGAGCTCGTCCACCCAAACTAGCAATAAAAAAAATTAAAAAAATCAGTTACACACTCGTCTACATATCGAAGGCAGTACGTCAGATGCTGAGCCGTCGCCGTCGCAGCCGGCCCAGCGGTGGAAGCTATAGTAGCTGACCACACGAGTCGGTTCCACGTTAATTGCGCGCCAAAAACCTGAACGTGCGACTACAATGGGTTCATTAGTGGACGCCGGAGCTCAATTTATCCACGACTTTATCGGGCTGATGTTAATTGATAAATCGATTTGTTAGCTGATGTTTCAGTTTCAATCAAATACTGGTGGTGTATTTTTAATCTGTTACTTTCACTGCCTACTTTGTTACTGTTACATTCATCAATAATTCGTTCATTTCATTAGTTCACCTCATAAGTTTTAGTTGAACACGTAGCATTTACGCTAACACCCCGGGGCCTAGAGATTCTAAGTCATTAAGCTCTGAGTTGGCTCGTAAAACGTTCTTAATCGTTGCTCCCTTAACGACGTCCGATTTATTCTAAAATATGTACTTTATTATTTGTATAATACACATCTAATGGGATGTATTATCAGAAATAAATTAAAGTCGGATGTCACTGGTGTTGAAGCGTATTGGCAGAGAGGACGTGTAGGGTCTTCTTTAGGGAAAGCGGAAAACAATATTTTTTTGCTGAACTAAATAAGCAACGGCCGAAGGACACCTCATCCACATCATGAGAGCAATGACTCCGAGTGACAGCTGATTACAAACTGCGGGCTGTGTAAAATAATGCTCCAAAGCATAATTTTTCGGCCTCTTTCTCTCATCAGAGATTATCAGTATCTCCTCTACCTTTTTTAGGGAACGACTTCATTACATGCTATAATCTATAACACGTTTTATCTAAAACCATAAACACTGCTCAACAGAAGACGCTACTAAACAATCCTACTTCCACTATGTTACCCGGACTAGCTTCTGATGTCAATTATCTGGATACCTGAAACTGAACTTAATTTTACCTGCAACTTTTTATTTTTCAGTAACTTCGGCACTGCGCTGAACAAATATACTTAAAATAATATTAACTTTCCGTTTACCACTATTGCGAGAACTTTTGAGAGTTGATTTCATTAGCACTCGTTTATTAACTTGATGTGTTTCTGTATTCTATTTATCTATGTAAACGGAATTTTGTAATTTAATTTATAAAAACTTCAAGGCTCCCGATCAACTTTAAAATATGCACACGTATCAACAACAGATGAAAATATAATAATTTTATTAATTTGACCTAATATCATAACCAACAAAACCGGGAAAATTATTACTTTAATTTACCATTAAAGATTTAAGGTTTATTTATTTTTGGAACTAAGTTCCTTATGGGACGATGCGGAGGGGGTAACCGGGAAACGTCCGTGACGTAAGATTTTTATTACTAATGCACACAGTGTACGACTTAACGTTGTAATGACGTACAAAAAATAACATATTTTTTATCATTCATTGACCACGATCTCAGAGCGTTCGTTTGCGCAATACACTAACTCTTATGCAAACAACCGTGAATGAAGTGTACCACAATAAGTTCGCACGTTACCGAATGACCGTGGGTTGTTGCGAAACCTCCAGTTTTATTTTCTTTATACCTCGAATAGAACTTAAAATGAATATTTTTATAATACGGAACTTCGTTCCTATCCGGTGTCCCACGAAACCACACAATATTTTTTTTTATGTATAGATTAAATTAATAAATTAATACATACATTAAACACGCGTTTTCCAATATAAACTGTTAAAGGGTTTTTCATGTAGTTTAAGATTTGACCAAAACCTTGTCATGAGACTGCTTGCTTTGGAGGAGGAGTCCTAACTAAATCGATTTGGAAATAATACAAACTTGCTCATTTCAAAAGTAGCTCACATCTACCACTTCGATGCTACCAACTGAAACATATTAACACAAACATTAAGTACAAAATCCCAAACATTTTCCATTAATCAAGATGAACAGTAGCATCACGTTAGTGGGAAAATATTTTATCTTCCAAATGGATTTGTAAAAAATCAATTTATATTCAGTTTTTTTTTGCAACCAGATATATTGAGAGCGCCTGCGGTTATTTTATTAATTTTGTAATGAATCAGCGAATTTAATTTCACGAATATTATTTTAAATTTTGTATATATTTTCTCATGAAACATTTTATTTTATTTTAGGTTTACTTTTGTTCATCATTGCGTTATCTATTGCTTTATATTTTTTTTTTGTCTTAGGTGAAAGGACGATCTCACAGCCCACCTGGTGTTAAGTGGTTACTGGAGCTCACAGACATATACAATGTATATGCCGCCACCCACCATGAGATATAGTTCTTAGTACCCGTGCAATCTCACAAGTGGTCCTACCACCACTAATTACGCAAATTATAATTTTGCGGGTTCGATTTTATTACACGATGTTATTCCTTCACCGTGGAAGTCAATCGTGAACACTTGTTAAGTACGTATTTCATTAGAAAAATTGATACCCGCCTGCGGGATTCGAACACCATTGCATCGCTACATACGAATGCACCGGACGTCTTATCCTTTAGGCCACGACAACTTCAAGATCAGTCAACCAGTGTATACAGATAACACACCCACATAATGACACGTGGAACGCAATCATAATTATTTGCTCATTTAGAACAATAAGCACACGTCATGGATCACAGCATCGTTCACGCAAGACTAAAAATGGGCCCGATGACATAAGTATTTATAACATAGCTTATAAACACAACCACAAATTAAACTTCAAAAAAATATTCTCGACGACAAAATTTTCATGGTAAGGTAAATAGGTTTTCAATACTTCAGATGCGACCGGCTCACAAAGCAGCCTGAATTCTAAATGTTTAGACGAACGCGAACAAATAACTAAATAAAAAGAAACTTCCATAAACACATTATGCTACTGAAAAAAATACTTATACGGCTATAAAACCCTCGGAATTACTTTAGCCGACTGCCCGCCCATAATAATGTGTGAAATATCTGAGTGGAACTTCCGACGCGAGATAGGGATATTTGGTAAGACGACTGTTCAAGACAAAGTTCAGCATTTTTAGCATGCATAATATGGTAAATAAAATCCAACACTCATACAAAATTTAATTTAACATATTCTACTCTTACGTCTGACTACTGAGGTACCAAAATGAATACTAATAAAATAACGAATTGAATGAAATCAATTAAATAATGATTATTAGCATTTCCTATAGGGCAGCCTGTTGCAGTTACAGGACTTCATTGATCCCATTAATGGCTCAGATACAGGCTCTCTTTCAAACTATTGGCCCCCAAAGTACTCCTAAAATGTAAGACTTAGCTAATTTTTAAGCAGACCCCGCTGCCAACAATGCTATTCAAACATAAAAGGTATAACTAAAACATGAGCTACATAAATATCTAAACACAACGCTACAAGCAAATGGTTCATGTTAATAATCATTACAATTATTACTAGACATGACACGTGCCTGACCTAGTAAAAAATCAGCGCATTCAATACAACAATGTGCATGAAAATTTGTAGTCGATAAATAAGTTTTGCACTTTTGCATGTTGAAAAAAAATGGATTGTACAGTTTTCATATCCATTTAAGAAGCATTCTTGAAATCAGTTGGGCAAAAAATCCGTTATTTGAACAATCAAATCACGACGCGTATTCTACGTCAAACTAAAAGTTGTCTCAGTGTGATAGACATCTGATCCTGTTACATCATTGTATTGTATCACATAGAGTATTTATCACTTGTAGTGTTTTCTTCGGTTTTCGCGATTCATATTGTCATCATTCTCGTCGAACCCGTCGCTTGCGGGTTCGGCGAGTAAATTAACCCTCAAACACAGCCCACTGAGTATCTCGCCGGATCTTCTCAGTGGATCGCGTTTCCGATCCGGTGGGTGATTCTGCGAAGCACTGCTCTTGCTATGGCTAGTGTTATCACCATCACCAGGTAGGATGACCCCACGAGGTCACTAGAATAGATAGAGAAAAAAGTGAGTCAAAGTTATAATTTAAAAAACTTTAACGGCTTAGTCCCGCATTTATACGCACGGGTAGGCAGCGGCTTGGCTCTGCCCCTGGCATTGCTGAAGTCCATGGGCGACGGTAACCATCAGCTGGGCCGTATGCTCGTCTGCCTACAAGGCCAATAAAAAAAATTATCAATCTCTTATTTGGTGGACGTATATAAACTACTTAAAACCCCGGAAATAATAATATAATGGCAAAATTAAACGCGTGATTAGACCGCGAAAGTAGTTTTAATTTTGTATGTATCCTCGTATCTCATACCAATCACAGCGTTGACATACTGCTTCTCCATATTCTGTTATCTCGCGTGTCAGTCACCGAGTGCGTGCTGCAGGTCTATTTATTCCGGTTTATCATAGGTTAAACAGTTAATTGTTTCCACAGCTGACACGCTGCAGTGCGTAACGCTGGTTTATTAAATGAGGGTTCATTAATAATTAAAATGTGTCATTAGTAGCACGCTACGTGTTCCGTGTGTGTTATTTATCCACAGTCCCAGTGGACAACGTTTACACGAAATATCCACGAACCCAGCGCTGTAGGCACACAATGGATTATCTCTCTATTACAAACTAGCGACCCGCCCTCGCTTCGCTTCGGAAACTGTAATTTATTATTAATTTCTCCACTATTTAATGGATGTTATTATACATATAAACCTTCCTCTTCAATCATTCTATCTATTAAAAAAAACTGCATCAAAATCCGTTGCGTAATTTTAAAGATTTAAGCATACATAGGGACAGACAGATATAAGGACAGAGAAAGCGACTTTTTTATACTATGTAGTGATTAGACAATATTTTTTATTAAGATAGAAAACTAAACAAGCTTGCTAGTTCATCTGGAAGCCTATGCCCTATAGGTTGAAATGGCTCGTTATACTAAATTGGCTGATTATACTAGCCTTCAGCCACTTGCAGTTTGAACGAAAGGTTAACAATGGCGAATGACTTCTACTTCTTGAACTTGACCGGTCAATTTCACGAAGCACACTGGGTGAATATAAATAAACACAACACGCATTTATATACAAAACTAATCGCCAGTAATACTGGATGTTAATAAAATTTCAGGTGCGATGACGTAGGCGTCACACAATGTGTGAATACTTGTACAAATACAAGTACGGTCCAAGGTCCTTCATATTCGAATAAATAGGTAATTCGATTAACGCAATGACATGTCCTTCTAACAAGGCTTACGGAGAGCACTCAGAGGCAGCGACTTGGCTGGGCCCCTGGCATTGCTGACGTGCATGAGCGACGGTAACCACTTACCATCAGGTGGGCCGTATGCTGGTCGGTTAACAAACAATAATAACAAAAAAAAGAAAAATGCTTCTATATTGAAACGTGAAACCTCAGTTCGAATTAAGGTCATGTTTTCCTACGCATTTTTGAAACACAAGAACAAAAACCGCACGGAATCATCAGTTTATATCTATCTAAATAATCTTTGAAGAGATAAATTTATAAACAAAAATTGAAAAGCGTTGACACGTGTTCAAAACTGTCTCTAGATAATAAGCTTCAAATTTACAAAGCATTACTACAGCGCCTTGAGACCGTTGTTATTGAGCTCAGGGGCGGTACTTGTGAATCTAACAAAGACACATGTTGGGTCTAAAGGCAACTTTACTACTTAATAGTGAATGGTAAGCGGTAACGGGTACGTCTCAAGGAGAATGAGAGCACTCATCTATGGACTCTGGTAATCACTTAAAACAGGTAGGCCGTGAGCTCGTTCACCCATCTAGGCAATAAGAAATAAATGATCATGTACATTTTCCCGATTTTTGAAAATGCAATATTAAATACCATATCAATCGCTCCTTTTTGTGATTTGATCACAAACAATGGATATAGCGGCATGAAATGATTGAGCTGTTTCAGCGCTAATTATTCTATTAGAAAAGTTGTGACTCCGCGCCAGTCGACTGTGTCAGTTTAACTACTTATATTCTGTAAGTTGATCGCAAATATACTACAAGAAAAATCAGTTATGTTTGTTGAAAAAAAAAAATTGAACGCTAGTTTTGATGACATAGCGTTTTATGTTTTAAACTCGCGTTTGTTGACTGTGTTTCCCATTTTCCAACGTCTCCAGTATTCGTGATCTCTCCCGGATGAACACGGTGCTATTTGATTGACTTCGAAGGTTTTCCCTCATTATAAAGTGTTATTACCATACCGCTTAACTCAAGCAAGTGAAATCAAGCAAACTGGTCATAGTCAAATCAAACTAGAACGTGGATACTTGCTTCTTAGGTACTTACTTATGCCAACCGCACCGATTGAAATAATGACAAAAAGTAAAGAACTCACCATGAACCAAATCATTCATATTTTAATCGTAAACGTACTCACCATTTATGATCACATCGAGACCTGCACAAGGGTCACGTAAATACTGGCCCGTCGAAGTGAGTAGTAAATCTATAGAAAACATAAAACCCAGCAAGAAAACCTCCAAGGCCGTCATAACAGCGGCAAACAACTTCAGAAAATGGGTATTCCCTTGGAGGGTTTTAAATTTGCGACGTAGACGGAATCGAGTAACAATGCCACGGAAAAACCGATTGTTACTTAATATTTACAAGCCTTCGAATTTGTTCCTGAACGCATAATTTTGGTGAGTTTCGTATTTTTTTTCTTTTTCGGAAAGGAAACGATTTGGAAATTAACTTTGAGGGAATTTTCAGGGACATTATTTTTCAGAATCAGATATTGGTCAAACCGATTTTTATAGCGGTTTTTACAGCCGTCATATTCAATTGAGCAAACGATCTGACACTGGTAGTAAGTAGACATCGTCAGTGATGGACTTAGAAATGACAAAAACACATCAATGGCGCTATCTACTAGTGAAGACTTGCCTTAAACATCGTTTGAAGAAAATTATTTCACAGCGCTCGAGAAACAAAGTGGAGGGGAGTTCATTTCAAATTCGGATGGTACATACGTGGCAAAAAAGTTCTATGGAAATGCAGTTTGGATAAATGCAGGGGTTCCAGATAGTATGGAGGAATTAATTCTGCTTCGGTAGCGGGCGGTGCAATAGTAAAAAGGACATGAACAGTCAAAAAAGTATCGGGAATGGATAATTTATTAAAATTCGAAACTCAATTTTTTATTGTTGTTGTTAAATTGGCATAACTATTTTCCATTTCGACGCAGAGTTTGAGTTGCATCTGCTACTAAAATTAAATATATTGCTGTTTTAGTTATCATCGAACAAAGAGTTTGTCTTAAATGTTGTATCACCAATGGAATTTCGTGTACGCAGTTACTGAAATTGTTACAGAAGACTTACGGTGAATCGATTTTATCAAAATGATGATGGAGTTAGAGATGCGATGAAAAGATCTGAAGTTAACATCGCAAAAATGAAGAAAAAAGTCACTGAAAATCCTCCTCAAGTTTGTGAGAGATGGTCGCCGAACTTTCTATTTCTCACGAGTCGATCTGCGCCATTTTAAATAATCTCTTGACTGTCTTCCTTGACCTTGTTGTGCACTCAGAATTCTTGTCAGAAGATCAAACGGTGTTTTTTTTTTTTTATTTGAGTCGCACAAGGCCGTCATTGTGAACAAACGAACCAAAAACTCAACAAAGACCATCAAGCAACCACCTTATTCACCAGAAATGGCTTCTTCATCCGACTTCTTTCTTTATCCTAAACTAGAATTACCACTTTGCAGCACTCATTTTCATTCGGTAGATGACAAAGGAGATTTCGCGAATAGAAATGAACTCAATTCCGGAAAAAGCGTTTAAAAATGTTTTGACGATTGGATTATTCGTTAGCGCCTGTGTATTGTTTCTGAAAGAGCATACTTTGGAGGTGATAAAATAAATTTGAATGATTTATTGATCTTTTCCCGGTACTTTCTTGACAGAGTAGTAGAATAGAAGAATTCTGCCAAATACTGTATCGCGTTATTAACACTTACAAACTTTCTTGTTACTAAAACAACCACTCAATTGTAGATCCTCCTTTAACCAGATTACAAAGAAATTAAGACAATTAGATTTCAAAGCGGCAGTGGATCCACATTGTAGTTTTTATGGTCTCCCCTGACAACTTAACACCGGTTGAGCCGTGAGCTCGTCTGCCAATCCATCTCAAGCCCTCTTCTTATTCTTCGATACTTCGTGCCACTGTCTGCACATGAATAATTTAATCAAATCCGACTTGATTCATTTATACCTAGTCAGGTCATAAATTCTGTCACATATTTAATGTAAAATAATTGAAACAAATTTATTCAATATGTAACCATTCATATACCAAAATGAATTTAACAAAACATAGATTCTTATGACACTAAAGTTTATTCAAAATGACCTCCGTGATTTTGAATACAGGCCTTCAATCTGCGCGGCCAGTCGTCTATCGCAGCACGAACGAGGTCCATGTCAATATCGGCGGCTGCCTTAATCAAGGTTGTCTTGAGTGACTCCAAATTGGGATGAGGCTTTGAGCACGCCTTTACCTACAAGTGTTGCCATATCTTGTAATCTAACGGATTCAAATCTGGACTGGAGGAGGGCCAGTCTTCGTGCCGGATGAAGTCGATTTCACGCGCCGCCAGCCAGTCTTGTGTGCTCTTCGCTCTATGAGCTGGCGCCGCATCTTGTTGGAATACCCAGTGCCTGTTATTGAACATGGTATGAGAAACAGGTTCCACAAGGTTCGNATATTAAATCGATATCATAGTCAATAAATAATGTACAACCCAAAACAGACGGCCGAACTGACGTGACAATGACATTTGGCGCGCTAAACATGGCGGATTTTCGGCCTCATTAGACGGAGACGGAGATATTTACGTATATTCATGTTTCATTTTATGTACGCACTGAAATACTGTTATATTGTTTTCCTGCGAGTTAAAGTGCTGAGTGAGAACGAGATAGATATATGTTTATGTATGTGCCTTCAAAATGGGTGCTATTTATATAAGCAATTGTACGTATAGAGCAATATGTCATGTCCCTACTATATAGGTCTATGTTCTTCATATTCGAAAAAATAGGTAATTCGAAATGAACGCAATGACATGTCCTTCTAACAAGGCTTACGGAGAGCACTCAATGGTAGGCAGCGACTTGGCTGTGCCCCTGAGATTGCTGTCGTCCACGAGCGACGGTAACCATTTACCATCAAGTGGGCCGTATACTGGTCGGTCAACAAGCAATAATAAAAAAGGAAAAATGCTTCTATCTTGAAACGTGAAACCTCAGTTCAAATTAAGATCATGTTTTCCTGCGTATTTTAGATGAGCAAGAACAAAGACCGCACGGAATCATCAGTTTATATCTATCTAAATAATCTTTGATAAGATAAATTTATAAACAAAAATTGAAAAGCGTTGACACGTGGTCAAAACTGTCCCTAGATAATAAGCTTCAAATTTACAAAGCATTACTACAGCGCTTTGAGACCGTTGTTATTGAGCTCAGGGGCGGTACTTGTGAATCTAACAAAGACATTTGTTGGGTCTAAAAGCAACTACTTAATAGTGAATGGTAAGCGGTAACGGGTATGGGACGGGTCATCTATGGGAGATGAGTGCTCTCATTTTCCTTGAGACATATCCGGTAATCACTTAAAGCAGGTGGGCCGTGAGCTTGTTCACCTATCTAGGCAATAAGAAATAAATGATCATGTACATTATCCCGATTTTTGAAAATGCAATATTGAATACCATTTCAATCGCTCCTTTTTGTGATTTGATCACAAACAATGGATAAAGTGGCATGAAATGATTGAGCTGTTTCAGCGCTAATTATTCTATAAGAAAAGTTGGGACTCCGCGCCAGTCGACTGTGTCAGTTTAATTACTTATGTTCTGTAGTTGATCGCAAATATACTACAGGAAAAATCAGTTATCAGTGTTTGTTGAAAAAAATTTATTGAACGCTTATTTTGATGACATAACGTTTTATGTTTTAAACTCGCGTTTGTTGACTGTGTTTCCCATTTTCCAACGTCTCCAGTATTCGTGATCTCTCCCGGATGAACACGGTGCTATTTGATTGACTTCGAAGGTTTTCCCTCACTATAAAGTGTTATTACCATACCGCTTAACTCAAGCAAACTGGTCATAGCCAAATCAAACTAGAACGTAGATACTTGCTTCTTACTTACTTATGCCAATCGCACCGATTGAAAAAATGACAAAAAATAAAGAACTCACCATGAACCAAATCATTCATATTTTAATCGTAAACGTACTCACCATTTATGATCACATCGAGACCTGCACAAGGGTCACGTAAATACTGGCCTGTCGAAGTGAGTAGTAAATCTATAGAAAACATAAAACCCAGCAAGAAAACCTCCAAGGCCGTCATAACAGCGGCAAACAACTTCAGAAAATGGGTATTCCCTTGGAGGGTTTTAAATTTGCGACGTAGACGGAATCGAGTAACAATGCCACGGAAAAACCGATTGTTACTTAATATTTACAAGCCTTCGAATTTGTTCCTGAACGCATAATTTTGGTGAGTTTCGTTTTTTTTTCTTTTTCGGAAAGGAAACGATTTGGAAATTAACTTTTAGGGAATTTTCGGGGACATTATTTTTCAGAATCAGATATTGGTCAAACCGATTTTTATAGCGGTTTTTACAGCCGTAATATTCAATTGAGCAAACGACCTGACACTGATAGTAAGTAGACATCGTCAGTGATGGACTTAGAAATGACAAAAGCACATCAATGCCGCTATCTACTAGTGAAGGCTCGCCTTAAACATCGTTTGAAGAAAATTATTTCATAGCGCTCGAGAAACACCGTGGAGGCGAGTTCATTTCAAATTCGGATGGTACATACGTGGCAAAAAAGTTCTATGGAAATGCAGTTTGGATAAATGCAGGGGTTTCAGATAGTATGGAGAAATTAATTCTGCTTCGGTAGCGAGCGGTGCAATAGTAAAAAGGACATGAAGAGACATGTTGAACAATTCATCAGAACAGCGTACACCTTGCGGCCTAAATCTATCATCAAGACAATTTTTTGTCTATTTGGAACATAGATTTAGCTAAACATTCTTTTCCCAGTACTTTCTTGACAGAGGAGTAGAATAAAATAATTCTGCCAAATACTGTATCGCGTTATTAACACTTACAAACTTTCTCGTTACTAAAACAACCACTCAATTGTAGATTCTCCATTAACCAGATTACAAAGACTTCCAGATTCCAGATTATTAAGACAATTAGATTTCAAGGCGGCGGTGGATATACATTGTAGTGGTTGGACTATGAGTTCGTCTGGCGATCTTTCTCAAGCCCTCTTCTTATTCTTCGATACCTCGTGCCACTGTCTGCACATGAATAATTTAATCAAATCCGACTTGATTCATTTATATATTAAGATATTTGATCTCAACTCTCCAGCTCGCTAGAGATCCCAGGATACACATCTGTTTTATCTTTTTATTAAAATCACCTTCCGAATACCATAAAACCACCGCATGACCTAGTGCATAAATTGGTGTACGTCGAGTAATTATAGTTATCAATAATAAACCATTCTATTTGACGACCTCGGTTCATGAATATTCAACTTTAATTACCCGTCACACGGTATGATTTGTTTTGCATCGTAAATTTGTGGACGGACACTGCGGGGTCCTGAAAATAAACACTAGTTCTAATATAGACGTTGGATCGTTAGACTTTAAAGCGCTTATGGATTGGCAGGTGTGTCGCTCACACAGTTCGTAGGTAAATTTCATGTTTTACATAGTCTTTCATACATTTACTGACACTTTAATACTTCTGTAGCGGGTAGCCATCATACAACGCAAGATATTTGACAGATGCCTGAATCTCGCTTACGACATTTTCAAGACAAGCTTGCATATGTACAAGTTCCAAACAACAACATTTTGGACCTTCGGTCTACCGAGCAATATCACTCGCTTGGTCGAAGATCTTTCCTTCCGTCGCTTAAGCCTCCCAGACTTCTGTGGTGGCTTGAGGTCAGAGGATCTCTGGTATTTGATGTTTTAATGATCGGAAGGCGCGGGTATGCGATTCCCGTCTGGTCTGCCCTCTCGGTCGCGGCATCCGAGTTATTTACCCGGGCGCGGAGCGAGAATACCGCACATATTAACCGATGATAAAATTATGGTTTCAAATTGAAATACCGAATTAAATTTTTCTCTGGTGATCTTCTTTAAGATTTAGGCCGAAAAAAAAAGAAAAAAAGAATCGATCCCTGCCGCGTGTGCAAATTTTCAAGTTTATCGGACGTTACGTTTTTTTTTTGCTTATATGTCTGAACGAGCTCACGGCCCACCTAATGTGGTTAGCGGAGCCTATAGATGTCTACAACGTTAATGCCGCCACCCACCTCGAGTTCTAAGGTCTCCGTTTTTAAAGTACAGCCGCTGCCCCACCCTTAAAACCGAAACGCATTAGTGCTTCACGGCAGAAATAAGCGGGGTGGTAGTACCTACCTGTGCGTCACAAGACGTCTTACCACCAGTAAACGTCCCATGACCAGTAACTGTACAGGACAAGCTAATGAAAGCGGGTCAAAAAGAAAAGTCGAAAACTATATTTCACAATTTGACCGTCACTCTATCAAAGTAATGTTCAATTAAAAACAATGTTCGCTGTGTAGCTTCATGTCGACAAGCAGTAGGGGCGGTCGACGCTATGCCGTGACGTCACACAATACAGCCGTACAATGTAAATGTTCCACTGACACGCATGTAAGGACATGCTACAGTTTTTTATTGTTTATTTAAGTAATCGCTAGTCTGCCTGTTTGAAGTACCCGCTCGCTTGGTGATAAGCGGGAGTTCCGTGATGAGTTCTAACTGTAATGTGTGTTAGAATAATGGCTCCTGCATATTCTAAACCAGCCTTTAGGTCTGGGGACCGGCGAGGGGGGCCTAAGAAGACGACGTGCAGGCTGCTCTGCACGTGTTTTACGCAAGGGCATCCGGGTGATGGAAGGCTGGCTATCCTCGACCCACGCTGGTCCTGACCCAGCGGGGTATTCCGTAGGATAACCCCATCTAGGCGGACTCCGGATAGCCTGCCGACCGAGAGGGCTGATGGTCGTGGCACCGACGACCGCCGGTCCGGCATCCCGAGAGGGAGGGTGATGGGAGAGATGTGCTCCGCACTAAGCACTACACCCTTTGCCTTTTCATGAGTTCTGTCTCTGGCGAGGTTCGGACGTGGGTTGAGCGGCAGGAAGTTTTAGTCAATTCGACTCCGACATGCCCCGCCCTCCATCCCCAGTGGAGGGCGGAAGTCCGGCGATTTCCTCCTGACCAAAAAAAGCCTTATGATACATTCTTTACAGTTCAATAACACTATTATTTCTACCACGAAGCTATCATAAGTGTTGAGTATCAGATTTATAAGCAACTAGCGACCCGCCCTCGCTTCGCTTCGGAACATTAAAACACACATGAAACCAAAAAAAAAAATTTAAAAAAAATTTAAAAAAGTAGCCTATGTTCATCAGGGACAATGTCGGCTTCTAATGGAAAAAGAATTTTTCAAATCGGTCCAGTAGTTTCGGAGCCTATTCGAAACAAACAAACAAACAAATCTTTCCTCTTTATAATATTATTAGTATTAGTATTAGTATAGATTGTAACCTAACCTAGGTCTATGGCCTCACAATTGGCAATCGCTTAACATCAGTAAAGCCGTGAGCTCACTAACTCATTTACACTTAAAAAATTATTAATTGCCTTGAATTCTATTTTAACACATCTACACCAGTCAAAATACTTTACTTGCGATTTCATGTCAGTTGCTAATTGAGCTATGAAGTATTTGGGCGCCACAGGCCTCTTACTGGTATAAAATAACTACCCGCCTCATTAGCCAACGATACAAATTTTATGAGTTAATTCTACTAGAAACACCAGCTGTAGGGCTGACTCACGCATCAACTAAAAACCGAGTTGCTTTTAGGTAGGTTTATAACTTCATAGAGGGTCAGACGCCCTATGAACTTCAAATAAAACTTCGCTTCAAGGAGCTGCCGGCCATACGTACTAATGACCTGTCCAATCAGTTCGGGCTTCCTGCGATTGAGTGACCAACAGATAAACAACAATCGTAGGTAACTAAAATTTATATAATGAAATATTTAAATTGTTGTATTAAACTTACTTCAAAACGTAGTAATAAGCGAATAGCAAGTTCAAAACACGCAACGTCATTTCATTTGAAATACTGAGCTTAATACAAGGAAACATCAGTAAAGCATGAAACGACACAAGCGAAGGATGCTCCCTGCCGGCGCGGGCGAAGACAGTCCCGGGAGCTCCTATTGACCACCACACCACCTGCTACCGAGTAGAGTTCATCCATTCTAGTCAATTTAGAACCTCTAAGTCTCTCTTTAATATCTTTCAATGTATTTTTTCATGTATTCCAGATCTAAAATTAGGTATATATCGACGCTTGAAAGGCAAACGTGACTAAGCGACAATAACTGCTTTGTACATAAATGATAGGCAATAACCATATTCGATGCGCAAAAAAATATGTTTCTAGGTCTATTAAAATCATTTCAATCCTACAGCTAGATTCGTCAAAATAGATTTTTTTTCAGGTATTTCAACTTTAAATTAGTCTACTGTAAAGTTCACGCATTTTCGCTTAGTCACGTTTGCCTTTCAAGCGTACATAGATGCATTAAAAATAATAATAAGTTTGAAAACAGTTTTTGATGATAACCAATCGACTGGCAATGTTTTTTTATTGCATAGTTCGGTGGACGAACTCAGAGCCCACCTGGTATTAAGCGGTTAGCCCATAGACATCTACGACATAAATGCCGCCATCCACCTTGAGATATGAGTTCCAAGGCTTAAGGCTTCACGGCAGAAACGGGCAGGGTGGTGGTACCTACCCGTGCGGACCCACAAAAGGTCCTACCACCAGTAATGTCCCTAGCATTGCTGACGTGCCTGAGCAACGAGCATCACTGTGGCTCGGATGGGCTGTAAGCTCATCTGTCAGCGACATCTATAAAAAAATCTTGTCAGCAACTCGACAGCCCTATTACAATACAGCTGCAATACAATATAAAGTTTTACGAGAACAAGGCGTAGGGAATGAACGGCGCTAACAAGTGCCGCAGTTACAAAAACGCCCAATTACATACTATAATTTATGGCATGCGTAAATCTTTGCATTAATACATTTTCGAGGTTTTACGAGTAACAATTTGATAATTTTAATTTATATTCTTCTGAACTGGGCTCGTGGTAAAGTCGTTAAGTTTCTAATTATTCAGTTTTAATTAAACATGTTTTACTTGTTTCGATTTTTTCTGTTGCACGGGCAGACATGCTAGTGGCTAACCTAGTATTAAGTGTCCGCTAAGCACTTAATGTCCGTAGATTATATACCAAGTCCAAGAGAAGTCAATGGTATTGTAATAACGATTTTTCTATCAAACCTCAGGACTGATAGATATAGTCATGATTATAAAATTAACTGAAGACATCTATCAATGGGTTACACCCACCAGCTACTCATAAAAATATGCTGGTTTTGCTTTTTTTTTCCTATTACTTAGGCGGGCAAACTCACAGCTTACCTGACGTTAAGTAGTTATGAGAGCCCATAGATATCAACAAAGTAATGCTGCAACCCACTTTGAGACATGAGTTCTAAATCTTAGTTTTAAATTACAATTCTGACTGCCCCAACATTTAAACAAATACGCATTGCCTTCACGCCAAGCTTTCACGACAGAAATAGGCAGGGTGGTAGTACCCGCCCGTGCAGGCTCACAAGACGGCCTACCATCAGTAAGTCATTCGTTTTATTCATGAATTGGTATCACTCGATACGAGTCCATCGAGCGACTCAACCATTCCTATACGAACCTTTATGTTGGCAAACACACTAGGGCTTAAAACGGGACCCCTCCCTACTCCGTTAATAACCCGAGCATAATTACAAGAGCATCTCTGTCCTGAGCTCCCACGAGCACGAAATGCCAAAACAACTATAATTTTTATGAATTTGAAATAAACAAACCAATACAGTTTGAACTCTCAAGAGATCGAACCGTTTTCCAATACACGCGGACATTAATATGACAATAGACCGACAACTCTCTAACTAAATTGGGTATTATGAACTTTAAGAAACTTCGTAAAAAGCATATCCTTGTTTTTGTACTACGTTAATAAAATGTAGGGAATAATAAAATTTATAATATACTAGCTGACCCGGCAGACTTCGTAGTGCCTNAGTTTGAACTCTCAAGAGATCGAACCGTTTTCCAATACACGCGGACATTAATATGACAATAGACCGACAACTCTCTAACTAAATTGGGTATTATGAACTTTAAGAAACTTCGTAAAAAGCATATCCTTGTTTTTGTACTACGTTAATAAAATGTAGGGAATAATAAAATTTATAATATACTAGCTGACCCGGCAGACTTCGTAGTGCCTCAATCGATACATAAAAGACCTAAACTTTTGTATAAAATAAACTTAAAACAAACAAAAGGAATCCGTCCGACGGGGGACACATCAAAGGAAAAACAAAATTGTAATTTTTATTTAATTCCGAGCATTTTCATATTTATTTACCTTTTAAACCTTCTCTGGACTTCCACAAATCATTCAAGACCAAAATTAGCCCAATCGGTCCAGCCGTTCTCGAGTTTTAGCAAGACTAACGAACAGCAATTCATGTTTATATATATAGATAGATACATACTTCGAATGATCGATGAATATAATATTAAATGAGTGGATTTGCATGTCTGGATATGCACAGTTGGATTACCTTTATTAATAAATATATTAAGAGAAGATAAAACGGTCATAACGTGTTTGAAGTTCATATTATTCTGATTCAATTTAAAAATAGCGCATTCCACCAACTATTGAAGAAGACTACATTTTCCAATTCCCTACTTTATGGGATATTGCCAACATACCGCATACCTATCCGCGTACCATATCCATATACATATATCGTGCGTTCCGTTCTGAAGAGTTGAGCAAAACTTTTACCGACGTAGTTAAATCTTGAGTCGTGTGTCTCAAAGAGCCCAGTGTGTGACACTTTCAGTCTTTATAAGTCAGACTTTATAAGAGTTCGGCTTTGTACAACAATCTGAACGTATTTATTGTGGTCCCACGAGAAATTTAACAACAAACAAAACTTTTTATTTTTCCTTAAACTTTCACCAATGACCACCGGGAATAGTATATTTCCGAAGATTCCCACCGGGGTATTGCCTCATTGAAATAAAAAAGGTATTACTTTAAAGAGTACGGCTTAAATATTATTGTTGTTTAACCGAGATACCGACACGCTTGCGGCCCAGTTACGGCTCAGTTACATGACGGTAATTTTTGAATGCACCAACTGGACATAACATTAAAGATGATGTTTTGCTAAAAAAAAATTGCTTAGTTGGTTGGACGAGTTCATGGCCCACCTGGTGTTAAGTGGTTACCGGCGCCCATAGACATCTACAGCGTAAATGCCGCCACCCACCTTGAGATATGAGTTCTAAGGTCTCAGTATAGTTACAATGGCTGTCCCACCCTTCAACCCAATAGCCAGGGTAGTGGTACCTACCCGTGCGGACTCATTAGAGGTCCTACCGCCAGTAGTCCGAAGGTCTAATTGTATTAATAAGAGGTTATTAAAGCCCACAGATACGACAAAATAAATTCAAGTTTCAATTGTTATATTTATTCATAAATATATAATTATTAGCACCACCGATGTATTCGTACATCACAGTGTAATGATAACCTATATCCAAGCTCCCTAGTTCAATAACGAATATGATACTACTCCGTAAACATCAGAGCTAAACGCAATAGATCAGAATAAACAAAAACGTATTACATCAGACCGAAGATGCCGGTGAGGTAGCACTTGCTTCTAAATAAACAAGCTCCCTTATGTATTCAACAGGAGTTGCCTATCGCAATTTTGGTTGGCGTCCAGCCTCGCCTTGCCTGTTTATGACAGCCTCCGGGCATTCTTTGCCTTTCAATATCCTAAATTATTTACCAGTTGGTCGATAAACCGACCGGTAACCCTTTAGCCTACGAGACGTAGCCCTCGGATGCAGAGCGGACGGTTAGATACTGAAACAACCTCGTTTGGGTGAACTCCTTATATACCTTTATTATTTATTTTGCTTATTTTTGTGGTTCATTTTGTTTTTAGGCTACGATGATCAGTGTGTTGTTCGTCTGAACAGCCGACATGCTACGGATTAAGAACAAAACTATTCCGTGCTTGAAGGCCAAACCTGAAATATATAATGCTTCCTTCCATTGACCCGGACTTAAAAAATAGTCAATAGAGTGACCAAAGTCTACTGTAACTAAGGTTATTTAGGATTCTGGACTATAGATCCGCATTTTAAAAAGATGACGACAAATTATTATCTACTACTGTTGGATTTTCTTTTTTTGGTCAAAAACATTTTTACTGAATGAATTACTGAATAAATACTTTGAGGTGTAGCAATAAATTAACATCACAGAATTTTAAATACAAATTATCCCATAAAATTATGTCCAGGTTTGATGTTTTGTAAATTTGTTTTACAAAATATTCCAACAAACATTCAAACAGTCGAAAAAAATTACTGAATTTTTTGGCATTTACTTCGTAATATTTTTTCAGTTACTTCAACGCATAAAAACACCTAATCTTAAATACAGTATACATCTATAGATATTCCGTGTATAAGAATACTAATTACGTGTTAAGATCGAAGGCCTTATTAATGCCCGCCACAATAATTGCTTTTCACGAAAGCGCGACTACATGCATTGATCGATCACTAACAGTTACGTTGCTTCTTCAGTTTTTCTTCTTTTGGTAAATTCAATTACTGAATTAGCGAATACATTATTTTAGGGGTAATCACTGTCAGCAGATACATCGAGTCTGGAAATATAATGTAGAAGCCAGGACTCGAACCTCCGATATTTTGTTTAATGCATACATGCAATTATATCTCAAGCATGTATATCGCAAAAGTACTGTACAGTATAGTAATAAAAAAATTGTAAACTCCTTTTCATACAAAAACCAATTTATTAGAGGCAAAAAAAACAACTTAACTAATAAAAGTTTCGCGCACTGTAATTAAAGAATTAAAATACTTGCTTGAGTAAAGAAATTTTAGAAAAACACTCTCTCTTACCTGAGATTGTGATCGGTTCCTGTAATTTCACGTTTAAATTGTAATATTATGAACACGCGAACAACCGAGGAAGGTTTAAAGGTTGAATCGGTACGAACGTCCACTCGGAGCGACGGCCTGAGCCCTACTGGATGTGTATGATACTAAGCTTACAAAGTTAGAAGTTTTAACATCGTTTACGGAAAAGTGGTCTATTTCGGTCATGATTTTTTATGACGTTTTTCTTATACGGCTAATAAGATCTTATTTTGGACCTTATTAACAGATGAATTGAATACATTTCAGATACGTAATTTTATTAGNCGAACGTCCACTCGGAGCGACGGCCTGAGCCCTACTGGATGTGTATGATACTAAGCTTACAAAGTTAGAAGTTTTAACATCGTTTACGGAAAAGTGGTCTATTTCGGTCATGATTTTTTATGACGTTTTTCTTATACGGCTAATAAGATCTTATTTTGGACCTTATTAACAGATGAATTGAATACATTTCAGATACGTATTTTTATTAGCATAGGTTGGCCGTGCTGGAACTGTAGATTTATATGCGGCGAGTCCAGAAAATGCCTGCGTTGCTTTTTAAGTCCAGCGTCCCCTGACCGCCAAGACTGAATTCGAAAAGGACAAAGGAGTCGAGTAGCCGTGACTCATACAAATATTGCCAATTCAACGCTCGAGACGTTGGACTGGCAATCATCACTCTCTCTCAGTCGGTTGGTCTTTTTTTTATTTTTTTTATTGCTTAGATGTGTGGACGAGCTCACAGCCCACCTGATGTTAAGTGGTTACTGGAGCTCATAGACATCTACAACGTAAATGCGCCACCCACCTTGAGATATAAGTTCTAAGATCTCAGTATAGTTACAACAGCTGCCCCACCCTTCAAACCGAAACGCATTACTCCTTCACGGCAGAAATAGGAAATAGTCGCGCGTAGCTTACCAGGAAAGCTCAATATCCACCCAGGGCTAAATTATAACTAGAGTCCATTAAAATGATAAAAGTAGATGACATAACTTTGAACAGCGTTAGCTGAGCCGCCTCTTGTTGCCATTTTTTTTTCTTTTCTTTAAGTTATCTTCTTATAATAATCGAAATTTGTGTGAACGGCAATAAATCATTTTATTTATTATTTATTTATTTCTTACATAAGGACGAAGTCTCAATCCAATCTGGGTCAATGGGCAGCTTACAAACCAACATGCCAACGGTTCAATACAACCTCTTAGATTTGATCCAAACGCAGGCCCAAATAAGCCATACAGCTATCTGCCTTTTTTGGCAATAAATAAAAATACTAATGCATTTTTAGATTTTCTAAACATCAAATCCGTGCTGCATCAATCGTGTTTTATATAAGTACCCAGTTCTATTAATTCTTCAATTCGAACTTTACAGTTTTTCTATATACTTTTTCATCTATCTATGTAGGTATTATCGCAGCTATCATGCAATATGGACAAGCAGTGACAATTCTAATAATAAACGCTAAGTATATTAAGAAAATAAGTTTGTTATTTGTATTCACTTAATGGAAGTATTAAAATTAAAAAACCTGAATCAATGAAACGAAATCCTACAACCGTCCCAAATACTACTTGCATGTCATTTATGGCCTTATACGTGACATAAGGGATGCCATACGTGACGTCAGAAAACTTCAACAGTTACCAAACATCTTATAGTCTAGATAGGTAAATGAGCTAACCCGCTCGATTTTAGGCAATTACCGGAGCACGAACAAGCCACAAGCTGGAACGCCAGGTTGACTACTCAGTGGAGAACAGCGGGTATATGAAGCCAATCAAACCAGAACGCCTGACCGCTTCGTGACGACACAGAGAGGTAGCAACTACCCCTGGGATCATGACGTGTCTTATCAGCTGTACCGAAAACAGAAACAAGGGGATGATCTTGCATAGATCGAATCTTTGTCTGACCTATTTTAATAGGTGTAGTTTACTGCTTTCACGTCGCGGCGTCTTGAGGGTATAAAATAAATAATAGTTTAAAAAAACTAACAAAATCCGCTTTTCTAGAAAATCCAACTATAAAATAGAAAATAAATTTTAATAAATTTGAATTAAAAATAGTGTAAAAAAATATTTTTTATTATAAAAAAGCGTGGGATGCTTTTTAGGATATTATCAAAATAGCCCTTCTACTCATATCTGTTCATAAAATATTTATAACTACTGATACCATGCATCCCACGCTTTTTCTTACAATAAAATAAGTTTTCTTACACTATTTTTAATTCAAATTTTTTAAAATTTATTTTCTAATTTTTAGTTGGATTTTCTATAAAAATGTATTGTGTTAGTTTTTTAAAAAAAAAGGGTGCGTGTACTTATGTACGCGCATAAGAAGTTATACTTTACTTTTATTAATATTTTTTTTTAATATTAAATAATTAATAATAAATATTTAACGTTCATAATTTAATAATATTTAGTATGAATTATATTAAATAATAATTTTGTCATTTATATTACTAAATAATACATACGGATAGTTAACCTCAATTGTATTTAGAGCACTTAGGAAGGTTGATGAGCACAGTTTTTTCACAAATATTTTCTAATATTAATTAGTATTTATATTCATTTCTAAATCTAATATTAATTTAAATATTCAATTTAAATCACTTCTGATTATAATTCAGACACACATATAAAATTCGCATTTGAAAACAAAATGAAAACACGTGTTTTAAATGTAGAAAGTCAATGCATGTGGATAAATAATAAAAATATAAATACACAGTGAACAGAGGCGGCGTGCGTGCCAACATGCGCCACTAACAGAGGTTCCATTCTGTTTTGTTGGTAGCATTTTTTACGAGTGTACATACGCGTAAGTTCACCTGCGGCTATATTCAGACTCGCCAAGTTACGTCGGTCGCATTGTAATGAGCGATTTAGTGGGCAACTTCATTCTGTTAATTTTGTGTCACGGTGCGCGCCCATTGTAAAATTTCACTCTCATCTATTTTTCCTAACGCGCCTAAAGAAGTATAACTTCAACTATTATTTATTTTTCATTTTTAGTGTCGTCAAGTCGTCGTGGCCTAAAGGATAAGACGTCCGGTGCATTCGTATGTAGCGATGGACCGGTGTTTGAATCCCGCAGGCGGGTACCAATTTTTCCAATGAAATACGTACTCAACAAATGTTCACGATTGACTTCCATGGTGAAGGAATAACGTCGTGTAATAGAAATCAAACCCGCAAAAATTATAATTTGCGTAATCACTGGTGGTAGGACCTCTTGAGAGTTCGCACGGGTAGGTACCGCCACCCCGCCTATTTCCGTCGTGAAGCAGTAATGCGTTTCGGTTCGAAGGGTGGGGGTAGCCGTTGTAACTATACTGAGACCTTAGAACTTATATCTCGAGGTGGGTGGCGCATTTACGTTGTAGATGTCTATGGGCTCCAGTAACCACTTAACACCAGGTGGGCTGTGAGCTCGTCCATCCATCGAAGCAATAAAAAAAAAAAATGTGTGCGTGTACTAGTGTACACACGTAAGAAGTGAAACTTGTTTATGGCCTTATTTTTCGAAAAATGATCTACATGCAACTTTCTAGAAATTGGTTAAATAAAGTTAAATTAGATAAAGTTTAAACAAAAGGATTTTATTATCATAGACATGAATACAAATAATACAATTATTTCACTTTACCTTTTTGNACAAAATAATGCGTAAACATTCATTAATAGCACAAAGAAAAATAAAATCCCCGATCATTTACGTTGATAAATGAAACAATTTTTAAAAATGAAATAAGTCAACCTCACTAACGAGCGAGACTCATTCGAAAAATAGGCAGAATCGATCAAACGGCCGCACGAATATACGAGTTCGCACTAGGGACGTGACTCGGACTCGTTGACTCGTTGCGAGTCAGTCTGATTGAAGTTCTCTTTACAGCATTGAACAGAGAACACTTCACCTAATGGAATGATATTGATAACGTGCAAAATAAATAATATCTCTAATCTGTTCTGTTCTTACTCAATAGCTCATCTAATCATCACTATATAGCTCTGTCTTCAACTTGAGGAATCTTGGTCATCAATCTTTGTATCGTGGTAAGTTGTTGTCAGATCCGATGAGAATATTTTTTTTTTATTGCTTAGATGGGTGGACGAGCTCACAGCACACCTGGTGTTAAGTGGTTAATGGAGCCCATAGACATCTACAACGTAAATGCGCCACCCATCTTGAGATATAAGTTTTAAGATCTCAGTACAGTTACAACGGCTGCCCTACCCTTCAGACCGAAACGCATTACTGCTTCACGGCAGAAACAGGTAAGGCACCTAAGGTACCTACCCGTGCAGATTCACAAGAGGTTCTACCACCAGTAATTACGCAAATTATAATTTTGCGGGTTTGATTTTTATTACACGATATTATTCCTTCACCGTGGATGGGATTCGAACATCGGACATCTTCGATTCGTCGACGATTCGGACGTTTTATCCTTTAGGCCACGACGACTTACGACTTATCACGGTAACATAAAAACTGCTAAAAATTTGGATTTGAGATCCAGATGTCTAATGCTATTCTACCCTCAAGGCCTCCACGCACGAAAGATTCTCCACAGCAACAGCTAGAACACGCCCAGGAATGAATGAATTAATGAATATATTTAAGGAGAAAGTAATTTATGTAGGACTATCACTAGATAGTCCACTAGTGCTATCTACTACATACCTTCAGCTACACCAGGTTTTAGTTTATCGTCGGAAGCTAAGCATTCGTTTTTACATTCTCTATTGTTCGTCTCAGTTTTAAAACTCGGTACAACTTTTTATTCCAGCCCTAATTAAATAAGCAATCGGCACATCATATAGCCTATATTATCTATCTATACTGCATATTATTATGTTATCTATACTGTTCATTGACAATATCAAACCTTTTTGGGTAAGATAACATCAACTCTCTGAACCCTGACATCGCCAACTGAAAAGATGTTGATTGATGACTGGAAAGATGAAAAAATACTAATAGAATCGTAAAGCCACAATGTAGCCACAATATAGCCACAATGTAGATTGTAAAGTGAACCGACTCCATGTGTTTTGTCGGACTCATTTTCAGATACCCGTCATGGACTCACTTCGTCAGCACGCCACATCACTAAGTTGGGTCGAAGCAACCACAAGACCCGCTACGTGAGCCAATACGCGTGTTTTGTTACATCGCCCAGCCCCTATATTGCTTATACGTGTCCTATTAGCATTTTTTCATAGATTTTCTTACGTAACTGACGTACGTGTGTTCAATGTTGCGAAAAACCTGATTAGAATTTAAATAATAAAATGGATTTCAAAACGAAATCAGAAGTACCATATTTTTAAAAGATACTATTTATTCAAGCTGTTCTCTACGACAATGATAATGTTATTATGCTCACCGTAAGCATTTGGACACCATATGACTTCACTTCAAGCATTTTTTGTATGTACATGTCGAATATCAAACCGACATAATATTGCCGTTATTCACATTTCAAAAGGTTTTATTTACTAACTGCATACTGATGCAGGAACGCCATCAAGGCATCATTATGATGTTGACCAGGATTACCAATGATGCCTTCACTGTCCAGAAGCTTAAAAGCAGAAGCTTAATGATTAGCTAGTTTATGAATAATCACTAGTTACTAGTTTATGATTATCTAACCACCAGCACAATGGGGGCGAGCGGCATTCGCTGCTAGACATTCCTTTTTGTTTACTCAATATTCTTTAGAGATTAATTATTGGAGTTAAAAAAAATGAAACGGAAGGATGAAGAAATCAAATGGAAGGGTAATCAAAGAAAACTATAATAACTAGCCCGTTTGACTTATTCCGCCGATCTTACTCAGGACTCTCTCTTACTCAGGACTTACTCTGGTCGCAAGCGATGGTAAGTGGTAGTGATAGCGGTAGTGGGAGATCAAACATCAACATTCAACAATTATATTAGGCGTAATTTAAATTCTTGCGACTTAATTTTCCTTCAATTTGAGAGCAAGTTCTCATTAAATGTTTAAATGTTTTAATTGCTAATTTTAATTTTAATTTTAATTTTAATTTTACTAACATAGTTCTAAGTATTATTCAACTTACAACATATGGACTTAAGAGGGTCTGAATTAAATGAATTTTATTTTATTTTATTTTTTTATTTTTATTTTATTTTACAAACGCCTGTCGTACTTCTGACCTCGGCAGATGATACTTATTTGACTAATAATGAATGAATGGCAGATATATTTAGAAATCAGAAGAATCTGTGGAAGGGCGTGTAGAAATTCTAGAAGTGAAGTTTGAGTTGAAGTCGTCGTGGCCGTGGATAAGTCGTCCGGTGCATTCGTATCTAATGCAACGGTGTTCGAATCCCGCAGGCGGGTACCAAGTTTTCTAATGAAATACGTACTTAACAAATGTTCACGATTCACTTCCACGGTGAAGGAATAACAGCGTGTAATAAACATGAAACCAGCAAAATTATAATTTGCGTAATTACTGGTGGTAGGACCTCTTGTGAATCCGCACGGGTAGGTACCACCGCCCCGCCTCTTTCTGCCGTGAAGCAGTAATGTGTTTCGGTTTGAAGGGAGGGGCAGCTGTTGTAGCTATACTGAGACCTTAAAACCTATATCTTAAGATGTGTGACGCATTTACGATGTAGATGTCTATGGGCTCCAGTAACCACTTAATACCAGGTGAGCTGTGAGCTCGTCCACTCATTTAGATTGAGATGAACAACAAAAAAAAACAAAAAAAGGAATGTCTCATATTGGACTAAACGAAATACATACATCATCATCATACAGTAGATTAAACCAAGATGTACTTACTCTCAATACAAGGACACAGTAAAACATTTTAAAAATAATCTTCCGCAGAATATTTTTCCTTTTATTTCAAAACAATATCATTCTATATTTATAAGAAAACGGTTTGTCTGGGCTCCTTCATTATTTCACAGCGGAACTAAGATGGCTTAAGGCGAACTGTTCGTGCTGCTATTATGTACCAACTTAATCTAAACCTTAACGAGAAAGTACAAGGTATACTGTAAATTTATTAAAGCTTCAATGTGCGTTTATTCATGTTTTTATAAGAGGAGGCTTAAATTACTGGTACATTAAATTAATTAAATAATTAAATTAAATAAAAAAATTACTGGTGGTAGGACCTCTTGTGAGACCGCACGGGTAGGTACCACCACCCTGCCTATTTCTGCCGTGAAGCAGTAATGCGTTTCGGTTTGAAGGGTGGGACAGCCGTTGTAACTATACTTGAGACCTTAGAACTTATATCTCAGGGTGGGTGGCGCATTTACGTTGTAGATGTCTATGGGCTCCAGTAACCACTTACTACCAGGTGGGCTATGAGCTCGTCCACCCATCCAAGCAAGAAAAAAAATATGAGGAAACAAATTCAGGATTCATCTGTTGTCGAGCGATTACTCAGAGACCCCCTAAAACTAAAAGACTACGCCCTTCTTGACGCAAAGCAAGAGTACAGCAAATGATTGCCTCGCAAGAGATACTCAAATCGGTGTGACTAGCCCGTGTGAGCTCACAACATTCATACTTCGACACGATATCATTCCTTCACGACGGAGGTCAGTTTGGGCGTACTTGTTATTCCAGGACCAATCCGCTCAGTATCTTCGTGGTAACACCGACCATCTTACCTATCAGGCCTCGTAAGATTTGCCTGCTACTTGGCATACAATTTAAGTTCGCTTACTCTTCAACGAAACACAAATAGAGTTTTTAAAACCGTTTTAACTAAATAAATATAAGATTCTTTTAGAAACGAAATAGAAAAGTTTTGTTCCACATCAAATCGCGCGTTGAATGGTTCTCGTTCAAATGATCGTTACGAATAATACGCGCACACTGCATAAACTGCTGGAATTTCAAAAGCTGTCTCTAGACTGAATGAAGTATAATTAAGATTAAATCTCTATTTTACTTAACAATGCAGTTGAGGTTTCTACCTCTAGTTTCCATGTTGACCGCCCCATTTTCGTAAAGTTTTTATTTATGCCATTAATAAATTCATGGTAAAGAAATATTTTAAAATAAGATTTTATTTGACTACGTACTCTACCAATCAAAACATTTAAATAAAAATAAAATCAAACCTCAGAATTGAGCACTTACTTTATTATTAAAAAATTGTTTTTGTTTGAGTTATGTGCTTATGATACACCTTGTATATATGTATTAACTCATCACTGGAGCCCTTAGATCTCATAGCACGAATACCGCCTTGAGCCAAGAAGTGGAATTCGGCCGTATTATTTAACGACAGACTCATAATACATACCTTCAATATAGAATTTTTAAAAGAAAAGTTTTTTTTGCATACGAACTCTACCAATCTAAACATTTTAATAAAAATAAAATCAAACCTCTGTATTGATTAATTATTTTATTATTACAAATTCATTTTGTGCAATACATAGATTATTCCTTAGAATTCTTATTCCTTCCTTTTTAATGCTTGTTGTTTATAATCCAGGTTAAATAAGACCTTGACCCCAGGTTGAGTGGACTATAAGTGACGAAGTCCTGAGTACATCCGATTCGTCCCAGAGCACTCAGGATACTCACAACGTAAACAAAATTACCGTGAGACAACCGTCGGACAGACTTCAATATCAATAAACAAAAGTCATTTTGCAAATTTAGTCAAAAAAGATCTACAGAGAAACATTGTTTTGTATTTAGGTTCTTGTAACGGCAATTAGGGATTATTATCGTATAGAGTAACATTACCTGAGATCAGCTCGTGAAATGTTTCTATAACACATACCGACGTACATATGTACACATGTAGTAAACGGGCATATTTTAAGTTTTGCTCAGTCTAGTGTAGGGAAAACTACTTATTATCATAATATGTACCGAATACACTTTCTCAATAAAAACATCATAAAAAATTTAAAATGATTGAAGGACAGACCCCTCGCAATAATTGGGCGACAAATTAAAAATGGCGTGGCGTCACTCTCAATTTTGTAATTTTCCCTTTCGCCTACTCAAAAATAGGTCAGCCGCATACTTTGACTCTTCGTATTTTTTTGTTTGAGTTACGTGCTCATGATACACCTTGTATATATGTATTATCACTGGAGCTCTTACACCTCATAGCACGAATACCGCCTTGAGCCAAGAAGTGGAATTCGGCCGTATTATTTAACGACTGACCCATAATTCATACCTTCAATTTCAAACTGAATGCCTGATTTAAAATATGAGATGGCGACACAAGCCGTGTGAGCTCATATGATGCTCCACCACCAGTTTAGCCCTTTAAAAAAACGTGATTGCGCCATAGAAATAGATAGGACTAACTCACAATTAAAGCCTTAATACTAGTCATTTCGATTTATTACGAATTATGACTTTCATTCTACTACACGATGTTCCATTTGTGGTGTTCTTCAATCAGCAAAATATATTAGGTACGTCGGCATCGCTATACAAACAAAACGGATACAATGCGTGTTTGTAAAAAACAACTACAGTACTTTTACGATTATTAGCTTAAAACGCTTTTGGTAAACTGTATGAAGAGGTTACCGCAAACTACCTACCGCCTGCCATAACAATAAAAATAAAGATAACAGTGCCTATCATTATAATCATACGCACCTACGTATTATAAATATTACATTTAAAGATCTTTATGTACATATTTTGAAGAGTAGAACGGAGTTCATTGTAAAATTTTAAGGTGAGTATAAAGATGGTCTTTAAAACGAACTGATATAGATAAAATGAATATCTATCTAGTACACTGTTATTTTCATAAATGAATATGTGTATAATATAATAATATATTTATGAAATTTTGATTATCCGTTTCAAACCTCTTCCTACTTATCTGATCCTTTCCCGTGTTCCCGTGTTTAACTTAGTTTCCCAATCTTTTAATTTACGTCATTGGCAAAAAGTAAACGCTATTGCCAAAAGAAGAAGAAAAAAAAACAAAAAATGTAGTAACAATACATAATATAAAGCAAAAATAATAATTAAACAATAAAATGGCTTCCTCCTCAGCAGTACGCTACGAGACAGCTACGGGGTAGCTACGAGTCGGTTACGAGGCAGCTACGTGGCGATTACGTTACCGTTTTTTGCCCGTAGAAGGACCTGATGGTAGCTGATTGCAACGCCACATCTGCTCACACAAAATGCATGATCATTGACGCAGTCCAGTTTTGTATTTATTGCTTAGATGGGGGGACGATCTCACAGAACACCTAGTGTTAAGTGATTACTGGAGTCCATAGACATCTACAACGCAACCGAAACGCGTTACTGCTTCACGGCAGAAATAGGCAGGGCGGTGGTATCTACCCGTGCGGGCTCATAAGAGGTCCTGCCACTAGTAATTACGCAAATTATAATTTTGCGGGTTTCATTTTTATTACACGATGTTATTCCTTCACCGTGGAGGTCAATCGTGAACAATTTATAAGTATGTATTTCATTAGGAAAATTGGTACCCGCCTACGGGATTTGATTACAAAATCTGTTTAGAATCCTTTATAGAAATCCTTAATCTGTTTAGATTACAAATACTCACAAAACAGCGACATGGCCATCAAAGCGAAGATCAGAGCCAACAAGAAGTGCATCGTCAGATACCCTGTCCTTATGAAGTATATGCCGCCCATGATCCCGAGTATCGTGTTGTATGAGCCTAATATTAGACAAAACCATAAACCAATTTCTAACGCTAGGACACGCTCCTGGAACCAAACATTAAAATAACTTGATTTGATCTTACACTGCGAACCGGAACGCTGTTTGCTGCGTGGCACAATTAAACAGGACGGTGGTACCCACCTGTGTGTGCTTGCAATAATCAATTGCTTGCAAATTTAAGTACATAATTCAATAGAAAATTTGGTACCCGCCTGCGGGATTCGAACACCAGTGCATCGCTAGATACGAATACACCGGACGTCTTATCCTTTAGGCCACGATGACTTCACGACACGAATTTAGACAAACAATGAGTAATTATTGATGAAACAGTTTATCTTCTAAACAACACTCGACAAAATTAAATGGAAAAATACATAGGAAGTAGCTAAAAGTATTTACTAGAAGCTCCGAATGAACCTAGTGATGAACTCAGAGCGCTCTTAAAGAACGAATATATTCGTGGCGCCTCAGGACGAATCGGAGTGGATTCCGTCTCAATTGCTACCCCATATCCGGAAAAAATAAAGATTCATAAAACATAATTGACGTAAAAAGGTCAGCGCGCACCGCGGCCCGTCTCCGGTCCGGTGACGGCGCCGGCAAATAACACGGCGGCTGGATCACGTACACCTGACGATGTATCAAACGGTTGACCGTAAGACTTTACGTAGATGAGCCTTTACAGTTTATTTAATTTCGAATCAAAATAACTTTTGTTGCTATTGCACGTTTAAAATTGTACTTCATACGATCGCAAAAATTAATTTAAGAATAAAATGTAATATGTGTCCAAAGGAATTCATGGAGCGCCGAAGACGGATGAATTGACTAGCCGACGGGACACCAGAACTTAGCTCTCAGCCATTACTGTCACCCATTGACAACTATACTAAGGTCAAATTTCATCTCAGTCGTTTGCACTCTTGGTAGAATAGCTTCTTGTCTACTTGTTGACGGGATAGTTCGGGCAAATATTCAGAAGTATCTCCCAAAAATCTCGTTTATAAAAAACACATTATGTCAAGGAAGTACAGCAGATTTTAGAGCATGATTGTTTTTTACATACAGGGAGATAAGTAACTCTTAGAAACGACAGTACGTTATGTCAGATGTTTCAGAAAATAGAGACGAACTCGACGGCGGTGATGAGTGAAGCTGCCAGTTATAAGATCAGTAGCGATCAAGAAGATCTCAATTGATTTACTAAAGCACGAGCTCATTAATATGAATCATAACGGTACAATATTTTAGCTAATCAACGCAATAACAAAATATTTTTTTGCAATAGAACAAAACTATTCCAAACAGTTTCGAAGTTGGTTATACAGTACCTCGGTACCCAGTTATAGCTGGACAAAGGACTCAGACACTCCTATTACGTGACACAAAGACCGCAGTCAGCACTCTCTACATTGTACACAGGAACCACACAAACTTTATACAATAGCTTTAGATTAAAAGTCTAAATAAAATATATTGTGTGTATATTCGTTTGCACGTATCCCGGGAAAACTTAAAAAAATAACGACCATTTAAATTTGCCAGCTTTTCCGTTAACTCAATGCAGACATATTATATTACTGGTGTTAGGACGTCTTGTGAGTCCGCGCGGGTAGGTACCACCACCCTGTCTATTTCTGCCGTGAAGCAATAATGCGTTTCAATTTGAACCCTTCAAACCGAAGCGCATTATTGCCGCAGCCGCTGTAACTATACTTGAGACTTCAGAACTTATATCTCAAGGTGGGTGGCGCATTTACGTTGTAGATGTCTATGGACTCCAGTAACCACTTAACACCAGGCGGGCTGTGAGCTCGTCCATACATCTAAGCAATAAAAAATATATATTACGAGTATAAAAATCTTAAAAAACGTTTAATTGCGTGCTTGTAGATATAATGTCAAAGTAATGGCGCCGGGCTCCTGTTTAACTTCCAGCTTAGTGTGACCGCTAAGTGCTCAATATTTATCTTAAATGTGAAATAGTTGTAATTGCTTTATGTGGTTTGAATTCTCCCGGTGACTTCATACTTATACTACAGACAGTAACAGAAGAAAAAACCCAAAATTACCATTTCATTAGTCAATCGATTTCCAACTTTGAAAATTGTATATAAAACTGTATGTGTATGTAGTCAATTCATAGGCTGTATTTATTGTTGAGATTAAACTCAATAACCTAAGGTCAGTTTGTCTATTAATAACTTTAAGACTTTATCTTATTAAGCACATTACAATAATAGTATCCACACTAAACCAACATCAAAAAACCGAAATGTGTCGATATCAGGCCGGTGTCAAATTCTGTTCCGGATATTTTGCGCGGAATCTACCTACTGATCCCTCGAATAAGGAATATCAGATAACCAATGTAAAGAAAAAATGTACGTGCAGGCCGGGCTGACCTTCGCCAGGGCTGTGGAGCTGACCGAGAGCTTGCGCAGCGCCCGCGCGGCTGCTGCTGCAAGCGCTGCTGCCGAGACTGTCGTTACAGAGCTGTACAAAATAGGCAAACGTTCTCCGACTAGTGTACCTCAAAGTGCAAAAGTAAAGTGTTCCGTGTGTGGTTATTCGAATCACAAAGCCGCGGAGTGTCGTTTTGNAAACGTTCTCCGACTAGTGTACCTCAAAGTGCAAAAGTAAAGTGTTCCGTGTGTGGTTATTCGAATCACAAAGCCGCGGAGTGTCGTTTTGCGAGTTACACTTGTAGGAAGTGCAACAAAAAAGGACATTTGCGTAGAATGTGCAAAAGAATCAATTATGTTGTAACGGAGGAGAACGATGAAGGTGACGGTGACGACGGTAAAATTTGTAACATTCGATCTTTGCGAGGTGAACCATTAATCGAAGCCGTGTGTGTCAATGGTATCAGAATGAACTTTGAGATTGATAGTGGGTCAGCTGTTACCGTTATGTCCCACGATACATATAACGAACATTTTAAAAACATTCCCTTACTTAGCACAAATAAGAAGTTATTAAGTTACTCGGGTGACGTGTTAGGTTGCGCCGGTCGCGCTCAGTTGTTAGTGGAGTGGCGGGGTCGCGCGCGCCAGCTCGACGTGTACGTGGTGCGCGATGGCGGACCACCTTTACTAAGCCGCGACTTCATCGCGCAATTTGAACTGCAGCTAGCGCCCGTATATAAATGTGCCACTACCCGTGACACGTTGAAATTAATACAGGAACAATATCCCGCCGTGTTCTCGGACAAGCTAGGTCAATTCAACAAATATAAAGTTAATTTGAAATTAAAAGAAAGTGCTCATCCTATATTTTTTAAACCACGGCCGGTCGCATTTGCTCTGCGTGAAAAAGTAGAAAAAGAGATAAACCGTTTAGTGGGACTGGGAGTACTCCGACCAGTCGAGCATTCCGACTACGCGTCACCAATAGTTCCGGTACTGAAACGTGACGGTTCGATCCGTATCTGCGCGGACTACTCTGTTACTATAAACAAGCAGTTAGTTGTGGAACAGCATCCGTTGCCTACCGTAAACGAGTTGTTTTTTAAACTATACGGGGGCCAGAAATTTACTAAATTAGATTTGTCTATGGCCTACGGACAGTTTTGTCTGGATGAAGAATCCCAAAAGTTAACTTGTATCAATACGCATAAAGGGATCTTCGCGTATACGCGTTTGGTGTTCGGGTTAGCTAGTGGGCCATCAATTTTCCAGCGAGCCATGGATACAGTGCTAGCGGGCCTGGACGGCACGCTGTGTTTATTGGACGATGTGCTCATAACGGGTCGCAATGACTCTGAACATCTTGAGAGATTGCATCAGGTCCTACAACGGTTGCAAGACGCAGGATTTGTTCTACAAAAGTCTAAATGTCAGTTCTTTCAAGATGAAATTAATTATTTAGGGTCTACCATTAATAAAGAGGGGCTAAGGAAATCACCCGATAAAATAAAAGCAATATTAAAGGCACCGGCGCCTACGAATGTTAGTCAACTACGATCTTTCTTAGGCTTAGTAAATTATTATAGGAATTTTGTACCGAATGCATCTTGTATTCTCGGACCATTATACGAACTTTTAAAAAAAGAAACAAAGTGGCGTTGGTCTAAGTTACATGATAAGGCGTTTAATGAAATAAAAAAAATGTTAGCATCCGATAATGTATTGGCCCATTTTAATCCTAATGCAAATATAATTCTCACTGTAGACGCGTCGCCCAATGGATTAGGTGCTATTCTATGTCTCACATACCCCGCGCGCCCCTTTTGCGCGGGGACCTCGTAGGAGGTTCGGCCCTCTACCCGAAAAAAGGTGCTATTCTATCACAGGTGAGTTCCGATGGCCAGGAAAAACCTATCTCTTTCGCTTCGCGCACGCTCAACGACGCCGAGAAAAGGTACTCACAAATCCAAAAGGAAGCAACCGCGATTATATTTGGTGTTCGTCGATTTCATCAATATTTGTACGGCAGGTCAAATCCATTTATACTAAGGACGGACCACAAACCGCTGCTCTCGATATTTGGCCCACAACGAGGCATCCCAGAAGTCTCGGCAAACAGACTTCAAAGATATGCAATTTTTCTTAGTGGTTATAATTATGTAATCGAGTACGTGAAGAGTGCAGATAATAGTGCGGACTATCTGTCTCGTGCGAGTCTACCGGACGGCGCGGGCGCGTGCGGTGGTCGAGGCGGGGGGACCAGGCGCGGAGCGGGAGCGGTCGATGTCGATGCATTCGACAGCGCCTCTTATGTTTGCTTCGTAGTGCAAGGCGCACTCCCGATATCGGTGACTGAATTACGTAACGCAACCAGCAATGATAGCATATTACGTGAAGTCATCAAATATATTCAAAACGGATGGCCTAAAAAAATTATTAACGCAGAAGTTAAGCCTTACTACTTATGTAGATTGCCACTGTCCGTTGAAAATGGTTGCGTTATGAGGGGTCATAAAGTGGTGATACCAGGGAGTTTGCGTCACCGTATTTTAACAGAGTTGCATAGCTCACACATGGGCATAGTTAAAACAAAGGCTGAAGCTCGATCTCGATGTTGGTTTCCAGGCTTAGACGACGCCCTAGAAAATATGATTAGCTCATGTGAGGTGTGTATGCAGCTACGACCGACTCCGCCGCGCACTCCGGTGTGCCCGTGGGAATACCCCCCACAACCCTTTTACCGTGTACACTTAGACTTTCTAGGTCCGCTGAATTGTCGGATGTACCTTGTCCTAGTAGACGCGTACTCCAAGTGGCTTGAGGTGTACGAGATGGCTTCCACAACTACTAGTGCGGTGTGATATTAAAGAGAATTGGTAAAAACGTATACATTGTAAAAGACTTTAAATCTTCAATACAACTCAAGAGGCACTCTGAACAGCTGTTTTCGTGCAAAACCAAATGTGGTGCCAGTCAAACCTGGGCGGATGACTTGAGCGGTTCTATTGCTCCAACCGTTGCTAGTCCGGCAACGGGGATGATGTCGTCACCTTGTGATGATAGTAGCGGCATCGGACCTCACACACACGACGAAGNCAATAAAAAAAAAAAAAAAAAAAAGTGGTTTGAATTCTCCCGGTGATTTCACAGTTTAATACACTACTACAGACAGGAACAGACAAAACCCCAAAATGACCATTTCATTAGCCAATCGATTTCCAACTTTGAAAATTGTATATAAAACTGAATGTGTATGTAGTCAATTCATAGATTGTATTTCTTGTTGAGATTAAACTCAATAACCCAAGGTCAGTTTGTCTATTAATAACTTTAAGACTTTATCTTATTACAATAATAGTATCCACACTAAACCAACATCAAAAAACCGAAATGTGTCGATATCAGGCCGGTGTCAAATTCTGTTCCGGATATTTTGCGCGGAATCTACCTACTGATCCCTCGAATAAGGAATATCAGATAACCAATGTAGCTTGATCTCTGGACTAGTTTAAAATTCGTATTTAAACGAACTTCGCAGACGTCGGGTCACCGGGCTTAGCTGATCAAAGATTTGTTTTTTTTTATTTTTTATTTTTTTGAGAGTTTCGGGTTTTTGTTCTATCCGTTTGAAGAATACTTTCTTAGACGTATCTGATATTGGACCTGCGATCGATATATAATATGAAGTATATAATATAATATAAGAATATATACGTATATATCAAACTTTTAAAAGTATTGGTTTGGAAAATCGGACCTCTGTGACCGGAGAATGCAAACACTACGTGGAACATATTAATAGGTGACAGATGAGGTCTAATTATCTGGCACGATAGTGAATAGTATTTTTTTTTATTGTTCGTGTAGGCAGATGCGCATACGGCCCACCTGATGGTGATTGGTTACTATGGATCATGGACGTCAGCAATGCCAAAGGCAGAGCCAAGCCGCTGCCTACTAATCCAAGCCACTACCTACCGCTATATGCCTACCGCATCATCAGTAAAAGCCTGGTGTCACCACGGGCAGGGAATAACTATAATAGCGTTCGTTGGGTCCTGCAGACTAAACTGTCACACAATACTTCATTTCAATATACACAAAAGATCCATAAAGATACATAATTATGAATGATTTTAATATTTCTTAAAGGACTGCATAGGGTAGTATAAAATTAAATGAAGTGTCACTTTACCCGAAGATAGCAACTAACTAGAATATTCATTGGCGGAGTAAATCCGTAGCGCACGGAGCTAGATAAATCTTCATTAAATAACGTTTAAATCGACCGCTTGTGATGTCACCACGATTTGTAATTAGGACTCGGACATTTTATACCGCATTTATCGATTTTAAACAGCCGACCATCGGTTCAACGTAACTCTATAAAGTGAATGAATGACAAAGCATGAATATTAATGTGCCTCGAACTGCTTCTTCTTTCTCTTTGCCACGTACCATCCGGCTATGGAATGAGCTCCCCTCCCATATAATTACCACAGTGACTTCAACCGAACACTTAAGTAGCTAGCTAACTCCTCCGTGGCACGTTTAGTTAGTATATCAACGTTCCGCAGTCGGATATTCTGTGTATGTGTGATCTCCAGAACAAACGGGGACAGCGCTGTGCAGTGCCATTGATTTGAATTGCAGAACAGCAAATCTAGATCGCGCTTAGTGTTCAGTACTTGACTACAGCAAACAAACGGGCCCAATTTGATATGGTACACACAGAAACACGGCGACAATGACGCATAAAGTAATTGCTATTTAATCGTGCCGACGGTGACGGGTTTGTTTTCAGAAGACATGCCGAAGCATGTACCACGTCGGGGTCACCGAACTCGAGGTTTTAAGATTGTTGATTTGAAGATTGTGATCCCCAAATTCGACCGATCTGAATTATATTCCAATGAGAACCTTTCAAATATAAAAGTTACTTGTGGATTTTTATCTTTGACTAATATAATAATATACAATACTCAATTTACAATCAATTACAATTTGGATTGTTCTTACCAAATAAAGATTTTCATTGTGTAGATAGATCTCCTATTGGAAAACCTAAATGAAATAATTATTAATAAAGTATTGTTACCTCACATGGTATCGAAATCTTAAACTATCTATAAAATGTAAGCTCTTTTTTTGACGTAGATTGAGGAACGAGCTCCAGGCCGACAGTGAGTTGGTGTACAGTGGTCTTTGGAGCCCATAGACACATAAACGCCGTCATGGCCATGAGCTAGAAGTCGAGGCCTCAATTGTGTTTTATAAAATCTGGCCCACCTTTCAAACCGGGACCCATGATGGATTCGGAGCAGAAATGGGCGGGGGTACTTTCTCTTGTGGGCTTACAATACGCCCTGTCACTAATAAATACCAATTGATAATTGCATAAAATTTGTATAACATTCAGAGAACTGTGCTCCGCATTTATCGCGGTACATATAAGTTGTCTTTTAAATCCTCGGAGACCTGGGGTGCTACGGTTGCTGATCGATACCACACAGCCAAGTAAAAGATAATAAGATAGTTTTTTTAAATCGAGTTATGGTTACCCTATCCAAGCCAGAATACTTTCCATATTGGAACTTCTCCCAAATGACCTTTTTCCTTATGCAAATAGATTCAACTAGAAAATAATGAAATTTTATAGAATAACTACGATACGTATACTACTATACTAAATACTATACGTATTATATTATGTTATATCCATAACTAGATTTAGTATTCAGATTAAAATAAAGCCAGGATTAGTTCTTTAATTAAGTTTATTCAAAGGATTATACATTTTATCTGAGTAGCTAGTGGACATCGGCAAAGCCAACGATACCACCAAGCATTCAAACATCTGTTGAAGAAGCATATGTTATATCGCTAAAGAAATAACGAGCATCTTCATATCAGAGCGTAACGTTGTGGAAATAATAATCGGTTGCATGAGTTCTACGATGATTTTTGTAACGAGATTTTCCCGAAAATAACAATAATAAAATCTAAGCGATTTCAAACGCGGCCCATTAATATCTTGCGACCTCAATCGAATGCCATATGTAAACCACAGCTACATCTAAATCCCTGTTGACCTACTTAGTAAAATAACAACATTTTTGCTTAATATTATACATAGTATCAGAATGTAACAAATGCAGAAAACGAAACTCGATACATTACTGTCATGCAGCTATCGTCTTATCTCGTTCCCGTCAAGAGACAATATTTCAAAGGAGAAACTCTACCACTCACATAATATTACTTAAAGTTATACTAGCAATCATAGCCTCGGAGTATTTAATAGAAGTAAAGCGACGCTGAGTATGTAATGTTTTTTTTTATGATTGAAGGATCACTGGTGGCCCGGATTTCCAGTTTCACCAGGACAGATAGGCGAGCAAAGGCTCAGCCAGGAGGGGTGGGATTTGCTAACAGCTGCCCAAACGCCTCCGAAGGAGACCTAACAACTCAAGTGCGACTGCTTCACGAATGAATACTACCGGATCGGAATCGCGACCCGCTGAGAAGATCCGACGAGAAACTCAGCGAGCTGATGCATGGGTTAGGTTGCACCTCCACCTCTTTATTGAGTTCGACGAGTACGGTTACCGGGGTCCCTAAGGCGTCTAAACGTGTCTAGGGCGTCGACGGTGACTGGCTCTGTCGTGATCAATATTCGAGGAGCAGTCAGCGGCGGCAACGATAAGGCGATTATCATGACGCATAATCTTATAGAAGTACCGTTCCCACGCTGACTTCATGTATTTCCGGATTGATTCGAGGTCCAGATGGTCGTGTAGGTCAAAGAATACAATATTGAATTACATATAAATAATGGTTATTTGTGTGGTTCCCAGGATCAATTAATTACAGTGAATTCATTGATATTGTAACGCGCTGGGGCTCGGGATAAAAAATAACTTTCACCGAAATACAAATCAAAACTCAATTTAATTATCACGACACTCAAGGTAGACTTCGATTTCAGAATTTACTTACTTCTTCACTTCGCTTCAGCTGATCCTTTCGTTGTGTCGCTTCAATGAGAATTGATCATGGCCTTAATGTCGTCTTTGCAACGCTTTTATGATCGATACGACAAGTCTACAATTTTCCAGAACATTTCGGATAGTACTAGATGTTTTGATATCCATTTCTACTATTTAACGACAGATAAACTTACACCGCGTTAACTTACTTAACGCGTACTTAACAGCGGTACTCGTACCGTTATAACAATATTTATAACAAAAAAATATGAATTTTTAGAATTAATTTGGGCGCGTATTCGACATTATACGAGAAAATATAAAAACAGCGCTTCTAACTGCTTTTTAAGCTTGTTTAACCCTACAGCTATGGATATGTTAAAGGAAGCTTGCGGCCTGGCTATACAAAGACGCTCGTGCGACAGAGGCAATGTTGGTATCCATGAGCAACGACGACTATTCACCACGAAGGAGGCTAAGGGCTTGTCTCTCTTCGAAAATAATTAAAAACAGTGTACGAATGTAAAGAATCAGTAATGATCCAGTAAAATACTTCTACTGGTGGTAGGACCTGTTGTGAGTCCGCACGGGTAGGTACCACCACCCTGCCTATTTCTGCCGTGAAGCAGTAATGCGTTTGGGTGTGAAGGGTAGTAGTAGCCGTTGTAACTATACTGAGACCTTAGAAATTATATCTCAAGGTGTGTGGCGCATTTATGTTGTAGATGTCTATAGGCTCCAGTAACCACTAAACACGAGATGGGCTGTGAGCTTGTCCACACATCTAGGCAATAAAAAATTAAAAATGTGTCCACGAGTTAGCGCGTATGAAATCTCTAATGAGTTTTACTAAATAACGTTTAATTTAAAAAAACATTTTTCCTTTTTAGTATTAACTCCTTTATTTGGACACATATTTTTGTTCAAAACACTCAATGCGACTAGTCCGATTAGAAATAACAAGATTAATCGAATTTAGCTCCGATTGAAAAACTCTGCGCATTGTTTTTGAAGGAAAGAAAACATATATTTTTACTGTACTGTGGATGTTATTGTAATAAATAGTGAATTGGATACATTGTCATCAGAAAATAGTCACGATCCTGCCTATTTATGAGACGAAACAGGTGTGCGTGCGCTGTTGAGATGTTTGTGAGCTACGGTAACCGCTTAACGCGTGGTGCGACGTGAGCACATCTGCATGTTATATGAGCGAGCATGACTGTACTCTGCAGATTTTCTTATTTTTCTTATTTTTTTAATTTTTTTTATTGCTTAGATGGGTGGACGAGCTCACAGCCCACCTGGTGTTAAGTGGTTACTAGAGCCCATAGACATCAACGACGTAAATGCGCCACCCACCTTGAGATATAAGTTCTAAGGTCTCAAGTATAGTTACAACGGCTGCCCCACCCTTCAAACCGAAACGCATTATTGCTTCACGGTAGAAATAGGCGGGACGAATAGAATTATTTGATCGCATCAAGAAACACCAACACCGCACACACAATGGCGATATCGGTAAGTGCTTTAAATATACCGCCAGATTCGTCGGAGTTTGCTTGCAACAAATATCATATCTATATATTAATACGTGAAGCAAAAACTTTGTATCCCTTTTTACGAAAATTGCGCGGACGAAGGAGTATGAAATTTTCCACACTTATAGAGAATATAGAGAAGAAGTGCACAATGCTAATATTTTTTTAAAATAATGCATAAAAGATACATTAAATCAATAAAGAAAACATTACACACACTACATACCATGTATTTGACGCACACACGCATGCATACTATTTATTGCCAAACTTTTGTTCTTGACGTCTGTTGTCAAATTGAGAATAGATTAAATATTGTTTGTCTTTGTTAATATTTTTTATAGTGTAGTCTTGGCGAAATTTGTGATTATAGAAGTATAAAATACAATCATAATAGTGTACAAACTTACAATTCCAATTCATTATAGTCGAATTTCGACTACTGCGGGAACTCTAGTCTATATAGAAGATTCCAACCGAAAATCAATTCTGCCCCCAGGATACGATGGTCTGGAGGCCCGAGGTCGGAGGCGTCTACGTAAAGCGGCGACTACGCCCATTAATAAGAAATGAACCCATTAAAAACAGAAAAACAAATGATCATCACTTAACCTAAAATTAAAACAATTCAATACAGGAAAAACACAATGAGCGAATAAAATAAAGGGTCGGCCCAGAACGACCGGTTCGCGAGACTCGGGATTTTGATACATGCCTAACATTTGTCAGTGCCGTACATATTCGCGGTAATGTATGCAAGGGAGAGCTCGGACATTCATTCTGAACTACCGAAAAAACATTTTATTGACTGCGGACCTTTACAAATTGGTAGCTCGAATTGCGTATTATTTTTGGTCGGATAATAGTTTTTATTGTAGTCGTTACGCGTGGGTCGTTTATTTTTATGTTAATATTTAGGTAACAAATTAGGATCTGAGAATATCATAGGCAGAATTGTATTTTAGTGGTAAAAATAAAGAGATACAAATTCTGAAATAATTCCATTACCATCCTACGCAACGCGGCTGCTACCAGTTCTCGATTAATGACCTTCAAAGTATTTCGATAAATAGTCTATTGAATAGAAAGTGTACAAGACACGTTTCCTAGTAAAAGTGATAAATTAAATGTGTTTTATATGCCCTACTGGTACTTTCTCTTAACTAAAGGATAAGACGTCCGGTGCATTCGTATCTAGCGAGGCACCGGGGTTCGAATCCCGCAGGCGGGTACCAATTTTTCTAATGAAATACGTACTTAAAAAATGTTCACGATTGACTTCCACGGTGAAGGAATAACATCGTGTAATAAAAATCAACCCGCAAAATTATAATTTGCGTAATTACTGGTGGTAGGACCTCTTGTGAGTCCGCACGGTACTATCACTCTGCCTATTTCGGCCATGAAGCAGCAATGCGTTTCGGTTTGAAGGTTGGGGCAGCCGTTATAACTATACTGAGACCTTAGAACTTATATATCAAGGTAGCTGATGCATTTACGTTGTAGCTGTCTATGGGTTCCAGTAACCACTTAACACCAGGTGGGCTGTGAGCTCGTCCACCCATCTAAGCAAAAAAAAAAAAATTCATCCCATCTTAAGCTTCTTAGAGCTAACCTTTAGGTAATCCATGAGATTGGAATCTTCGACGATACCCGATATACTAAATTATCTTTCCATTCACTGACTTTACAAATAAAGAAATAATATGTAAAGTTCACTGCGCTCCGAAAACAAAACGAATCTCATTAAAAAGATAATATTCCTGTTATACGGTTTTGAAATAATTTATAATATTACTTAGTGTAGACCGAATACTAACTGAAGGCGGTTTCGGAGCTCATTTTTCACCCGAGATATTTTCAGAACGAAATAATATTGTTCAGTTAGTTTCGATAAATTTGCTGCTAGAACGAAACCGTGTGAACGAACCGTCGGACCGTCCATTACCAAATTTAACACATCGTTAAGGGACTGCCACAAGCCAGCACTCACAATCGAAAGTAAAAGATGACTTGACCTAAAGGCCCGCTACTTCGTAGGAAGACTATATTGACAGATGATGGGGGATTATGCAGGTCGCCATGCCTAACGATTCTAAAATAGTACCCTGGGACTAGCTCCAAGCGCTCAGTGCCTGTTAGGACGTTCGAACAGAGTTAATGGAACGAGGTGAGTAAGACAGTGCTTACTGTGCTTATCATAGAAATATATGTTCAAATTTATGGAGACCAAAAATAGGCCTCAAAAACTTGTACAGACTGTAGCGTGATTCATATCTGTGAGTTGCCTGTCGTTTCCGCGGTTTCGTGTCAATCCTACATTAGGACTAAAACAAGCTCTTTTCAGTATTTTACACGCCACTATGCGAGTACAGTGCGTGCAGAAAGTTGCAAAAATCTACAAATATCTGCTGGAAAATTTCATATTCATTATTAGGAAACGAGCCCGTGCCCGCAGCTTTATGCGCGCCAAATGGTTCTCATTATTTAAATATTATATTTTGGTTAAAATATTAGCCCGAGCACAAAAAACAACACCTAAATAGGTACATTCATTATGAAGATTTGAGTAGATAAGAAGACGAAAAATCTGTTGGATTTTATCCTGTGCATGAAACTTAATTTACAAAGGGTCGTGCCGTACAAATCCGTGTAATCTTTGAGCAAATTCCTAACACCAAGTTATCATTCTAATACGTAGGTGCATACATAATGAAGGCGTGATCCTGCCTGGCCTGAAGAGGTCCTGAGCGCGTATTGAGGAAATCACGCATTGAAAGGACACTTTTAATCAGTCCCAAATTCCAAAGTGTTATTGTTTATTAATAAAGGAGCACGCCAACTTATGATTATAACGAGCCAATAATTAATTCTATCAATACATTCGGGTTCACCGTAATTCGAATCATATTCCACGTTGACGCACTCTCCTTATGAATTAGCAGTTTCCACTCAGGGTGTTTGACAATTCTCAATTGAATTAAGCAATAAGCCATCTCAACTAGAACCTTAATTAAATAATAATTATCGCGTTCACTGACATTTACACATACTGACAAAAGCACTGAACAGCCTACTCTAGCAGATGAGTAGGATATAAACATGAAGCTACCGGCTTCTTGAATGTACAACTTAAGCCCTCACTTAACACTTATTACCATAAATGAGTTGTACACCATCTATATCTCGCATACAAAATGATTATTCCGGTCACGCACATGGTCAATCAAGGAAATTGCATTACTTCAAACATAATACGCTAAATGAAACGATAATCGTCAACACGTCACGGCGGTGGGCTGTGAGCCGTTATGGTTAATTCTGCCATCAAANAAAAAAAAAAAAAAAAAAAAAAAAAAAAGATTAGTAGCAGTACACTGTATCCTTGGAACTCTTTACCAGACGATCCGTATACTAGTTTCCTTCATTGGAAATAATCACGTCGCCCACGGCGCTCAGAGTTTCGAAACAGCTCAAGAAGCACACTTCTCTTCGATAACGTCGAGAGAATGCCGGTCATTGTTATGTCTAAGCATTGATGACCTGCCTATAAGTGAACCCGAAGTGAAGTGAAGTACTTCCGCGGGTCAGACTGACGTACTCAACTCTACTTTGCCGCTGGCCCAAATATTAGTGCGCGCTAACCTGTCGACTATACACCAAAAGTTATTTTCTAAATAAAGGGATTTCATAACCCAACATAAAGTTTGATTTGATTTATCAACCGAATTAATGACACACAGAATAATAACGATTAGAGAAAAGAGATTAACGACGAACTCCGACGAAGAGAATAAGAATAAGAGCGAAACTCGCTCCACGAAATACTAAGTATTCGTCTCCAGCCCCACATCTACTGATTTTCTTTTTCTCGACCTGCCTCAAAGTTCACGTCTCCTAAAAATATGGGGAAAACAAGAGATCGTATGAGCCGAATCCATCCGAATATCTCCATTCTTCAAGAACTCAGCATTAAGCAGCACCTTTACGCGCTCACATATAGGCGATGCTATCATTTTTTAGACATGTCTCCCGGTGAGAAAATTACTTCATAGAGCGCTATGTCGTTCAGGGCAAAGTAGAAGGCACCAGACCACTTTTACTGGTGGTAGGACCTCTTATGAGTCCGCACGGGTAGGTACTACCGCCCTGCCTATTTCTGCCGTGAAGCAGTTATGCGTTTCGGTTTGAAGGGCGGGGCAGCCGTTGTAACTATACTGAGACCTTAGAACTTATATCTCAAGGTGGGTGGCGTATTTACTTTGTAGATATCTATGGGCTCCGGTAGCCACTTAACACCAGGTGGGCTGTGAGCCCGCCCACCCATTTAAGCAATAAAAAATAAAAACCACGTGGAAGGTTGTCCATCTGATGGATCGACTAAGTCAAGTCGGCAGTTGGCGCCTGTTTGCATGAGTGTACCAGCCTCACCACAAACCTGGAAAAGTGGCGATTACTCGTGAGGCACATAACATCGGCCCACAGCAATGATACTGACTGACAACCACGATCGCTGTGACAAGAGTGATATGCCATACAATATAAATAGGCAATGTAAAGAATGAGTTTTATAGTATTATTATATTTAATGTACAAGCAGTACAGTACTTTTCGGTTCTGTACAATGAACAAGGGTTTTGAGTGTGTAGATATTGACCTAATCCGTTTTTTGGTTTTTTAAATAATATTACTAATTAACGGTTTGTTGTACATATGTGATCATTTGTTCTGTGAAATCACTACATAGTATATAACAAAGTCGCTTTCTCTGTCCCTATATCTGTCTGTCCCTATGTATGCTTAAATCTTTAAAACTACGCAACGGATTTTGATGCGGTTTTTTTAATAGATAGAGTGATTGAAGAGGAAGGTTTATATGTATAATAACATCCATTAAAAAGTGGAGAATTTAATAATAAATTACAGTTTCCGAAGCGAAGCGAGGGCGGGTCGCTAGTTCAATAATAAATTCCTAATTACACTGAATTTCGACCCACATAATGTACATAAATAAAACGTTTTACCAAGAAACAAATAATAAGTGAAATAATTGGATAAATCCCAAAATAACCCTGTTGTGTGTCAAACTTTGTAACTCAACAAGGACTATTCCGTAATTACCTACAAGTGTAATTAGGAGTATTTAGCTGTATTGTCATTGAGGCAAAAATAAACAAAAACTAATGTCGTAAATAATATTAACGTCGAAATACACCTTAACTTAAGTTACCTTATTACTTAAGATGTAGGTAAAATCATAGGAGTTTAGCAACTAAAATGTCGACACTTTTGCATTAAGCAATCCCTGTAAAATAGGCTATTGAAAAGCAATTAAATAAATATCTTGTAGTCAACAACAACTCTATAAGTTTCCTCCAATCTCAAACATCCAACCCAGTTGATGGTGAATGGTCACTGTCTCTCATACACCTAAGCAACGCCAATTATCTACAAATATTACACTTTTCCGATAGTTACATACCATTTTATTTCCCTCGTATGAAATGGCAAGCACAAAATAAAAAGAACCAAAACTCAAATATTCTCATAGAGCAGGTATAGTGTTAATATTTACAGACGATGGCTGCGTGGTGTTCCACAGGGAAATCGTTCCGATGCCGGCATCAGCCATGTGTTTATTTGTGTAACACCTCCGGGACGAATTTAAAAGACCAAGGATGTTTTTCGTGGATATCATTTTCTAGCAAAACAACAGTGACGGTATTATGATAAATGCCTATTATACTGAATTTAAAAAATGCCTTTAGAATTTAAGGTTACTAATATTAGCTGATGCACAATGAAATTTAAATATTTTTTTAAAATGAAACTTTTATTACTTCGTCTCAAACTTTTTCTTCTGTGTGTTGCATGTCGCGTGACGGTCGGCCGCGGAGTAGGGATAAAGTGAAAGGCGCTCTTCAGAGCGGCCGAGGCCAATATGGCGGAGCCTATAGTTCGCAGCAGCTGACCGTGTAGTGTATAGACTATTACTCGTCACCCCGATAGAAGTTAAAGACTTGATCAAAGACCTACGTCCTCGCAAGGCTCCCGGTTCCGCCGGTATATCTAACCGCGTTATTAAACTTCTACCCGTCCAACTCATCGTGATGTTGGCATCTATTTTCAATGCCGCTATGGCGAACTGTATCTTTCCCGCAGTGTGGAAAGAAGCGGACGTTATCGGCATACATAAACCCGGTAAACCAAAAAATCATCCGACGAGCTACCGCCCGATTAGCCTCCTCATGTCTCTAGGCAAACTGTATGAGCGTCTGCTCTACAAACGCCTCAGAGACTTCGTCTCATCCAAGGGCATTCTCATCGATGAACAATTCGGATTCCGTACAAATCACTCATGCGTTCAACAGGTGCACCGCCTCACGGAGCACATTCTTGTGGGGCTTAATCGACCAAAACCGTTATACACGGGAGCTCTCTTCTTCGACGTCGCAAAAGCGTTCGACAAAGTCTGGCACAATGGTTTGATTTTCAAACTATTCAACATGGGCGTGCCGGATAGTCTCGTGCTCATCATACGGGACTTCTTGTCGAACCGCTCTTTTCGATATCGAGTCGAGGGAACCCGCTCCTCCCCACGACCTCTCACAGCTGGAGTCCCGCAAGGCTCTGTCCTCTCACCCCTCCTATTTAGCTTATTCGTCAACGATATTCCCCGGTCGCCGCCGACCCATTTAGCTTTATTCGCCGACGACACGACTGTTTACTATTCTAGTAGAAATAAGTCCCTAATCGCGAAGAAGCTTCAGAGCGCAGCCCTAGCCCTAGGACAGTGGTTCCGAAAATGGCGCATAGACATCAACCCAGCGAAAAGTACTGCGGTGCTATTTCAGAGGGGAAGCTCCACACGGATTTCCTCCCGGATTAGGAGGAGGAATCTCACACCCCCGATTACTCTCTTTAGACAACCCATACCCTGGGCCAGGAAGGTCAAGTACCTGGGCGTTACCCTGGATGCATCGATGACATTCCGCCCGCATATAAAATCAGTCCGTGACCGTGCCGCGTTTATTCTCGGTAGACTCTACCCCATGATCTGTAAGCGGAGTAAAATGTCCCTTCGGAACAAGGTGACACTTTACAAAACTTGCATAAGGCCCGTCATGACTTACGCGAGTGTGGTGTTCGCTCACGCGGCCCGCACACACATAGACACCCTCCAATCCCTACAATCCCGCTTTTGCAGGTTAGCTGTCGGGGCTCCGTGGTTCGTGAGGAACGTTGACCTACACGACGACCTGGGCCTCGAATCAATTCGGAAATACATGAAGTCAGCGTCGGAACGATACTTCGATAAGGCTATGCGTCATGATAATCGCCTTATCGTTGCCGCCGCTGACTACTCCCCGAATCCTGATCATGCAGGAGCCAGTCACCGTCGACGCCCTAGACACGTCCTTACGGATCCATCAGATCCAATAACCTTTGCATTAGATGCCTTCAGCTCTAATACTAGGGGCAGGCTTAGGGACCCCGGTAACCGTACTCGTCGAACTCGACAAAGAGGTCGACGTGCAACCTAACCCATGCATCAGCCCGCTGAGTTTCTCGCCGGATCTTCTCAGCGGGTCGCGATTCCGATCCGGTAGTAGATTCATTCGCGAAACAATTGCTCTTGAGTTGTTAGGTCTCCTTCGGAGGCGCTCGGGCAGTTGTTAGCAAATCCCACCCCTCTTGGCTGAGCCTTTGCTCGCCCACCTGTCCTGGTGAAACTGGAAAGGCCTTCGGGCCACCAGTAAACTTTCAATCATAAAAAAAAAAAAAAATAAAAAAAAAAAAACTATTACTCATTTGTGCTAGTGCTCCACGCTATTTTATTTGTTTTTGTCAGTGTTTAATATAAATGTTGTTTGTCAGAGTTAAAGGTCTATAATGTGAAAAAAGTTTCACTCTTACCGTGGTTTCGTAAAACCACGCAATCCTTTTTTAAATTGTTTTGATATTTTGCCTACATGTAGACATTATTTATAATATGGGAGACGACTGTATATCAGGCGTCTTAGCAGGCGTTTGGACCAATTCGAAAAGCCAACGAGATAGCCGTGTTCCAGAAATACAATTGAATTTCAACGAAAATATTAGTACGTGCCTTGTCTTGAAAATGAGACCTCTTGATTGCAAGGCTTCATCACTGGTCTGCCAAATTCTTTATACATAACCTGCTAGGTGATTTTTTTTTTTTTTTTTTTTTTTTTTTTTATGATTGAAATTTTACTGGTGGCCCGAAGGCCTTTCCAGTTTCACCAGGACAGGTGGGCGAGCAAAGGCTCAGCCAAGAGGGGTGGGATTTGCTAACAACTGCCCGAGCGCCTCCGAAGGAGACCTAACAACTCAAGAGCAATTGTTTCGCGAATGAATCTACTACCGGATCGGAATCGCGACCCGCTGAGAAGATCCGGCGAGAACAGCGAGCTGCTGTATGGGTTAGGTTGCACGTCGACCTCTTTGTCGAGTTCGACGAGTACGGTTACCGGGGTCCCTAAGCCTGCCCCTAGTATTAGAGCTGAAGGCATCTAATGCAAAGGTTATTGGATCTGATGGATCCGTAAGGACGTGTCTAGGGCGTCGAC
>NW_021011726.1:35174-98871 GCF_003987935.1 Bombyx mandarina | reverse complement strand
TTTTTGTTGTTTTATGTCTTGTTGCAAACTCAAGAACATGTCTTTTATTTCTTCCATAATTTTTATTTTTTATTTTACTGAACTCTATTGGAAACGTACAGTACTTTTTCTTCCACTCAATTGAATTTATCGATGCTTGTTAAGTAGTGTCGTTGTTTGTCACTAGATGGCAAGTTAGAATTTAACAAGGGGTTTGTCTCAGTTGTTTTGACAAAGCACACTAGATGTCGCTTATCAGTGTTTTTTGGTCGTTACGTTGCACTTTTGAGATTATAATTTAAAGGCGGAAATTGTCTTCCACTTAGATATTTTTCTTTCACTTACATACACGTAGGGATAGTAGATATAATATTCGTATTAGATGTCCCGGGGTTTTCGCGTACTTTGAACATCCCTTTGGTGGACCGTATTTGTGCACCTTTGTTTGAATTTTGGTGGTGTATTCTCTGTTCCATATGATTTTCGGGATAGTCTTAACACCGTTCATAGACTCTTGCACATTCCTCACTTTTATAAAGCACACAATCGTTCATAAATGTATTTAATTACGAGCACAACACTGACAACAACACAGTCTGACTACCCACCCGTGGGGTATATACGCTAATCGCCGATTGAATACATACATCTTAAAATAAATGAAATAATAATAAAACTGTATTCAAAGGCACCCTTGCAAACGTTATAGTCGGCAGTCGAATATATAGCCTATAGCCTGCCTCAATAAATGGGCTAACACTGAAAGAATTTGTCAAATCGAACAAATTATATTATGAGATTAGCGTGCTCATCCAAACAAACAAACTCTTCAGCTTTATAATATTAGAATAGTAAGGGATATGTTTAATTATCATAGCACTTGAATTACCTAAATTTTACTAGTGGTATGATGTACATTAAGGTCGCTGGGATAGATATCTCCACCCTGCTTGTTTCTGCTGCGAAAAACTCGAACAATAAATTTTCAATTTGAAAAAGGGACCACACAATATATTCCTTATAAAATACGATAATATCTCAAATAATCGGGAATTAACTAAGCTTTTTCTAGAATCAAATACGTAACTAGGCTAATTGAGGAGAAATGATAATGATTAAATTTTCAGTGTAACACATAACTACGCCATACAAATAAGCGTGACCCAAAGGATACTAGAAGGCAAGAGATGAGGTCGATGGTAGTACATTATACAGCTTCAAGGGAATCCCATACGCCCAGCCCCCTGTGGGTAACTTGAGATTTAAGGTATGTTGAATTGATTATTTTACGTACAAACAGCCAACTTAATTTAATTCTTGAGGCATGAGGTAGGATCCTCGACATTTTTTGGCACTTGCCTGGGCTGTTCTGGATTTATATTTTAAGTTACTTTTTCTAGTGATAAAGTCGAATACCGCGGACTTTGGCTTTATATCTGTAGGTCCATTTGCATTTACTTTACGAGGGCTGCACTAAAAGTATCGGGAATGGAATATTTCCACTGTTCCTGTCATATTAAAATCTTTTTATTTGAAAACTCCTTGGTTTTAAAAATCGAATACCATTTATTTATTTTAAAAAAGATTCTCGGTCTTGTCACGAGGTTTTGTCAAACTTGTTTAGGCGTTGAGAAAATGGAATTGACTCGAGAAAATTCAAGAGCGATGATTTATTACGACTTTCGAAGTGGTTTAACACAAAAACAGTGTGTTGACCGGATGATTTCTGCATTTGGTGATGAAGCCCCATACAAAACCACATTTTATCGCTGGTTTGCTGAGTTTCAACGTGGACGTGTCAAGCTCAGTGATGATCCCCGTCAAGGTCGTCCAAAAACTGCACTCACCCAAGAAAAAGTTGATGCTGTGCGTAAGCTGATTGAGGAAGATCGACATGTGACATACCGCGAAATTTAGGCAACTTTAGACATTGGCATGAGTCAAATACAAATAATCTTGCATGAACAATTAGGTGCAAAAAAAGTTGTTTTCCCGATGGATAGCACAATCGCTCTGTGAAGAGCAAAAAGCGGCTCGCGTTACTTGGTGCGTCAGAACTCTCGAAAGATTCCACGCAGGATCCTCAAATGCTGTATACAACATTGTATCAGGTGACGAATCCTGGATATACGCGTACGAACCCGAAACAAAAAACCAGTCACGAGTTTGGGTGTTCGAAAATGAGTTAAAGCCAACAAAAATTGTTCGTTCACGGAGTGTTGCAAAAAAAATGGTGGCCACGTTTGTCTCCAAAACCGGCCATGTTACGACTATTCCTCTTGAGGGACAAAGAACGGTTAATGCAGAATGGTATGCTAGCATTTGTTTGCCACAGGTCGTTTCTGAACTCCGTAAAGAGAACTGCAACCGCCGCATCATCCTCCATCACGACAATGCGAGTTCTCACACCGCGCACAGAACAAAAGAGTTTTTAGAGCAAGAAAACATAGAATTATTAGACCATCCACCGTACAGCCCCGACCTAAGCCCTAATGATTTCTATACTTTCCCTAAAATAAAGAATAAATTGCGTGGACAGAGATTTTCATCACCTGAAGAAGCTGTGGACGCCTACAAAACGGCCATTTTGGAGACCCCAACTTCCGAATGGAATGGTTGCTTCAATAATTAGTTCCATCGTATGGAAAAATGTGTCAAATTTCGCGAAGAATACTTCGAAAAGCAATAAATACATTTTTAAATAGTAATGTTGTGTCACTTCGTTGATTCCCGAAATTTTCAGTGCCGCCTAGGTATATCTACTTAATACCAATGAGAATTGATTTCAATCTGACACCAAAATCATCATTAGCTTGTCTTCAATAGTCATCATCATTTTCGCCACCTTATCCCACTAGGTAGGGTCGGCACAGCTAATTTTTCTCTTCCATTCTCTTCTATCAGCCGTCATCTCAACACCCACTCCTCTCTCTCTCCTATCGTTATTCACACACTCCATTCATGTCTTCTTCGGTCGACCTCTTCCCCAGCTTGTCTTCAATAATAACGTATTGATAATAAGTAATTTAATTAAAATTCGTCATGGCGTCGTGTCGCGTCGCATCGCGAGAGGATCGGTATCGCAGAATCCGACTGATGCATGACCACGATCACTCTGTCAAGAGTGTATGTACGAGTAGGAAGAAGAAATTAAAATTCTAATACAGCATTATCCCAACAGGCTCCCCAACCTGTATCTTCGTAGGAGGGTGTAAAAAACGCCACTCGGCATGGTGCCGTTTGTCCGCAGTTTGATATTTTAACAAATCAGATCATACCAGGAGATGAAGATTGTCTCTTCTTAAACATTTACACTCCGGACTTGAACCCTACCACTCCTCTACCGGTAATGTTCTTCATCCACGGCGGAGGCTACGTTAGTAGATCCGGAAACGACGATTTCTTTGGACCCGATTTCATAGTCCGGAAGAATGTTATATTAGTCACAATAAATTACAGATTGGGTGACTTGGGATTTTTGACTTTAGACACGGAAGAAGTACCAGGAAACGCCGGATTGAAAGATCAAGTATTGGCCTTAAAGTGGGTCAATGAGAACATTGCGCATTTTGGCGGTGATCCGAAACTGATTACAATTATTGGACAAAGTGCCGGTGCAGCATCCGTTCTCTATCATCTAGAATGATCTCTGACCAAAGGACTCTTTAATAGAGCGATCGCTTTGAGTGGTGTACCAACGTGCGATTTTAACTATTCATACAAACCTACCAAACGTCCGGATATTTAGCCAAGCTACTCGGCAACGACACAACCGATCCTGCAATTGCTCTGGAGTTCCTACAAATCGTAAACGTTCAGCTTATGATTCAACCTGACATATCTTTATTAGCCACCGAATCAGTATCGACAGGCAATATCTTCCGCTCGTACTACTTTCTGCCGGTTGTCGAGAAAGACTTCGGAACCGAGCAATACCTAACAAAAAACTATCTAAAACTAATTCAAAACGGTAGCTTCCATGATGTGGATGTATACTTAGGTAGTACAAATCTGGAAACGGCCGTAGTGGCTTCCAATATCGATGCTCTAATTCAAGAAATAATTAAAATTCCACAGTTGATCGTTCCACGTGAAATTCTAAATCAAGTTACTCCTGATGTCAGTTTGGAGATCGCAGATTCACTGCTTCAGAATTATTACGGCGACAAACGATTGACAGTGGAAAATATTCAAGAATATTTAACGTACACCTCAGAAACTTATTTTACAGCCGCAATAAGGCGTTTCGCTGATTTGATCGCTAAAGTATCTTCCAAAGTATACTTCTAAAGATTTGAAAGCTTCTCGTCCAGAAACTACTACGGGCAGGCCGCTGTTCCATTCGGCTTTTACGCTGCGAGTCATTTAGATGACTTGATGTATTTTATGTACCCTAAGTCCTTGAATATGACCGTTGATGTGAACAGCACCGAATTCAAGATGGTTGATCTGACGACAAACGTTATCACGAATTTCGTAACACACGGGTATGAATGAATTGGTATACTAAACTTAGATAAAACAATAAAGTTGTAAATAGCCTTTTTAACATCAGAAGACAAAAGCTGCAGCCGTTTTGTAGTTCAAACCGGGACGCTTGATTAGTCTCCAATGCAGACCTTCTAAATATATCCTTCTAAGCCTAAATTCAGACATTCTAAATAATAATTTGTACTGACATAAATCGGTTCTTGGCTCTTATGATGTTTGATCTAACCACTGCGTCCCGTGAGGCATGAAATGGATGTCTCAAATAAGGGATATCCTACTCTTCAAACTGGAGCTCATAACTGCCTCGAACCCGCTATTTCTGCATTTCGAGGCTGTGTAGTATCTATCCATGCAGTCTAGCAAGTAACTGTTTATAATTGCCTTATTATAGACTCAAGACACAGTTTTACCAAATAAGCAATATACAGTCTAAAAGGTGTACAATCAGAATACTTGAATATTATATTATACTCGTAATGTTAACTTAACGTACGTTAACGTAACGTTTAACTCCTCGATTTTCCACAGAACTCCAACTCCTGATAACAGTTTGGGATTGATTTGGCCCGTTTACGACACGACCAATAAGGCGTATGTGACCATTTCAAACGACACCCTAATACCTGGCTCCGATCCAGATAGCTCCGGCACGGCATTCCGAATCGGGCTCTTCGAGAAAACTGGCATTAACCACTAGTCTTCAACATTTTTACTAAATTAAAACTAAAAATAAAATATTCTGCTGCCAAATACTATAAGACAAACTAATATCCTTACATCGTCCTTGTGTCGACAATCCTCCGTGTTGATAATCTTGATTAAGTATATATGGCAATCCAAACTATTGTAGTACCTGTTTAATTAACTTATTTAAGACTAGAGCGTACGCCTAGTGTAGTGTGCTGTGCTGATACTACCTCGCGAGGCGCCATTGAAGATTAGATTATAGTAAATTCAATTTCCTAATTTAGCAGTGGAAAGAGTTGAAGGAGGCCTTTGCTGAAAGGCACTCCGAGACGAGAGACATTTTGTTTTATAAGTGTAGATTTTACTCTTATACTTTGTTTTCATATAATATACTGTTTTATTTTTATTTTAGGCTACTTGAAATTGTTACTTTAAAATGTTAAATGTTCGGGAAATAAAGACATTATTATTATTAAAATCGATTTCCTAAAATAAAGCGACCTATAGCTGAGCCTAAATTTATGTTAGGCAAAAATTATAATTTTAACCAAAACCGGCTGAGTTTGAATTCTGATTTAGTTTGAATTCAGCAATTGTGCCTTGTCTAAAGACCAATCTTTTATAATTATTTATTTCAAGGTTTTTATCTCGTTGGAATAATTCGTCCGGAAAACAATATAGTAATAGATAACGGGAATTGGGTTTAGAATTGGCGATGTCATTGCTAATGTCCATAACGCTTACCTTCCAAGCCGTGCTCTTGACTTGGCGTCTATTCCTATTTAAACTAAGATAAATATTTCACATTCAAAATAAAAGTGTCATCTCTTAAATTACAACGATATTTTTTAATTAATTAATTTCTATTATTTTGATGATCGAGAGAGAGGAAATAAAAATCCAAACAACGTTAACTTGTAACTTAATTATGAGCTATATCCCGACATTCGTGTGCCATGTCTAGTTTGTGACCTCGAACAACTAATTAAAATTTTAAATGGTCCTTTTATCGAATTTAGTTGCTTACAAAAAAAACATAAACAAACCAAAGTCATGCGAATTAATCTTATCAACTTCTAGGACTGGAGATTAAAAGTAATCAAATAGCAAAGTCCACAAAATATTAACAAACACGAAATAGGTATAATAATTTGGTAAATTGTTGTTTATAGCGCCGTTTCTTTTTTTTTTTGTGTGGAATCAAAAAACTTAGTAATCCCTTCATTTCACAGATTGCTTGCTTCTCGGTGGGTGCGTTTTTCCTGAAGTGACATATTAGACACATGATCTCGACCCAGTCCGGGCCGTGAATTCTAGCTGCTTGTAAAACGCCCCTATATTACTAGTTTACAAGTGATATACCAATGAGCTAAAAGCTCAACCTAAGTTTAGACCTGAAAGTGGTTGAGCATTTCTACTATTGGTTTAAACTGTGTGTACTTTATAAAGAAAGAACTGGACTCCAATGTAGTAATCCATTGCCATACTAATGCCCAAATCCATACTTATTAATAATAAAAATGTGAAAGTGTGTTTACCCTTCCTTCAACGGAGAAACGGTTCGATAGAATTTTTTTAAAATTATAGTTTTAGGTCAAGAGAATGACATGACCCGTGCGGACCTGGTTAAGAATAGTTCCGCCATCTCACCTACCCAGGGGTGTTGTAAAAGGCGACAGGGGGATTTAAGCGCAAACATCCAGGGCCCCACCCGAGTGGTAGCGAGCAATATACCAACAAAAGCATTTCCAAGGAGGGTTGACGTCAGGCAGGCGACCGGTCGTAAAACTTTGCCAAAACCTTCACAGCGATAAATACGATGGCATATGATGAGGGCGACAGGACTAGGGCGTACTCCGAAGGCGACTTACAGGTGCAGCACCCGGCACCTGTTGGATTGGGTTGGGGTTGTCGCATCAGGAACGGGTGCGACGTAAAAAGTGAGTTCGTGAGGTAAGAATGAAGAATGCTAGTTGGAATGTAGAAAAAAATAATTGGAAGGGCAAGAAAAATAGCGGATGTATGTAAGAAACGAATCCTAAATGTGGCACGTTTGCAAGAGACGAAGTGGAAAGGATCACGAGCTAGACAAATCGGAGAAGGATATAAATTCTTATATAGTGAGAGCGAAAGCACTCCATACTTTCTTCCGTTGGCATTCTACTAAAGAGCGATTTGCAAAATGTGTGACGGATGTAAGACGAATGAATTATAGGCTGTTGCTAGTGAAAGTAGTGAAAGATGATTTGATTATTAATGTTGTTAGTGTCCAGTGTTAGCCCCACAATCTGGATGTGATAGAAGACGAAAGAGAAGAGAAAAGAAGAGTGCATGCCGCAGAGATGCGAATGTTGAGATGGATGAGTGGAATGACAAGAATGGACAAGATAAGGAATAAGTATATCAGAGGAAGTGTGAAAGTGGCCCCAGTGATTGATAAATTAAAGACCAGACAGTTAGCGTGGTACGTAACGCATAAAGACGAGATGCATGTGACTAGGAGATGTATGGAAATGGTAGTCGGTGGAAGAGGTCGACTGAAGAAGACATGGATGGAGTGTGTGAATGACGATATGAGAGAAAGAGAAGTGAGTGTTCGGCTGATTCGTTCGAGATGACGGCTGATAGAGGAGAATGGAATAGAAAAACTCGCTGTGCCGACCTCACCTAGTGGGATAAGGTGAAAACAAAGAAGAAGAAGAAGAGAACGACAAGATTTACCTTTTGTCCCGAAAATGCATCTTATTCCCTCGTGAAACTGACAATCAAACACTACAAATTACAGTACAGTACGGGCGAAGCCGCAAGAAATAACTAGTAGTTAATATTAAAGAATGCCACAACAAATGAATGTTTATTGCTCATAGTAATTACTATATAAATTAATCTGACTACTACTATATAAATACTAGATAAGCTTCGCAGTCCATAACAAGCAACAAAATTTCTTTTATTTTTTACTAGTAGGGTCAAATGAACGTCACGTTTCCAGATCATAAAATTTGAAAAAAACAAACAAAGAATCAGTGTCAAGCTGTTGCCGGCCGTGAGGAATTCCAGTTTAAGCCACAAACAGTAATGTAACGCAGCGTTCCGTTTCGCGGGGCAACAGTAGCCAAAGGGAATGTGACTCAGGTCCGTGCCGCGACGACCCACCCCGCGCTACCCGCGCCCGCGCATCTATTGCATCATTCGCACCCCCAGTCAGTGCGCGCCAGACTTTGAAGCGGAATACACGCGTCCCCGGTCGATACCGGAACTGACAACCCGAGAGTCTCATGCCAGTCGGGCACCTAACATTAAAGTAATAATTTTAGCGTTAGTGTAGTTTCAACTTTCAACAGCCAGTAACGTCACGTCAGTTGTTGGAACTGACGTGTCCAAGCAAAAAACAAGTCTTATGACGATTTAAAATTGTACCCAATTAATTATACAATCATCAACGAATTTGAGCTGTATCACGAAGGAGTAACGACGAGATTTACGTGTAAGTATTTGTTTTTTCGAATCGATACCTATTATCAATAAATAAAAACCTGTTACTTAATGTCTCTTGTTTTGAATTTAATTATTTTTTTTCATTAAAAGTGGGATTTAAACTGTTTTCGATGTTGTTTTTTTTAAATGGTACTAAAACCCATCAATAGCTTCTAAGTAAAACAAAATCTGTTGACATACAAAAAAGAAAAAGATTCTAAATCGTTACATCTTTAAGTAATAGAATAATCTAGAATAATAAAAAAAGGAACTATAAATTGTAATTTTCTAAATATACATCCGAAATTCAATACTATTCAAAACTTATATGTCTTCATAACAAACTTATTGAATGTCAGAGCATATTAACTCCAGCCTCGGTTCCAAAATGAATCACAACTCGAGAAGAATCATTTAAATAAAATCAACGAGCTTGTTTTTGCTATTGCATTTTCGTTATTACTACATTCACTTTAAGATCTAGTAGGTTCCTTTTTGTTTGGACGTTGGGTCAATTTTCCTACGAAGTCTATGGACTTCATTACTTCGGTAACCCACGAAACCGCTACTACATACTCCGCTGGACCAGTGCGTTCTAATTTGTTTATACCAGGTAGACCGTGGATTGGACTGCCCTGTTAAATTAGTAATAACAGCTATAGTAATACATATATATACTTTTTGCTTCGTTAAGTGTACGAGCTCACGGCCCACCTGATGTTAAGAGGTTACCGGAGCTCATACACATCTACAACGTAAATACCGCCACCCACCTTGAGACATTAGTTCTAAGGTACTTAACAGTACGACGGCTACCCTTTTTTCGGGCCGGGGACCGAACCTCCTACGAAGTCCCCGCGCCTCGGGGGCGCGCGGTGTATGTGGGACTTGAGGATTCCCCTGCACTTTTCGCCCAAGCGTCCGATCCCCTCCAAGGTCAGAACCCGGATGAGTGGTGTCCCGGAATACCCCGCTGGACCAGAATCAGCCCACCGGGTCGGGATGCGATACACCGCCAACCGGTTGCTCTATTATAGATACTCCTTGGCAGCGCGCTAGAGTGTTGGTAGGGCGCCGCGCTGCCTCAACCCCCTCAGGTCACCCCTTGAACTTCACCGGGGGGGGGGGGGGGGACGGCTGCCCTGCCCTTCAAAAGGAAACACATTACTGCTTCACGGTAGAAATAGGCAGAGTGGTAATACCTACCCGTGCGGACTCACAAGACGTCCTACCACCATCTATATATTGCTGTTAGTTAATCTCGCTAAAACTCGAGAACGGCAGGACCGATTTGGCTAATTTTGGTCTTGAATTATTTGTGGAAGTCCAGAGAAGGTTTAAAAGGTAGATAAATATGAAAATACTCGGAATTAATTAAAGCTTAGGTCTTTTATTTATCGATTGAGACACTACAAAGTCTGCCGGGTCAGCTGGTTATAAATAAATATGTAACATTAAATTTCAGTATTCCGACATTAATCCCTGAAATGGTCAAAGTAAAAGTAACGCAAGGCTGGTTGGAAGGCGAGGTGCTGGAGACCGTGACCGGGGATAGAAAGTACTATAGCTTCAAGGGTATTCCATATGCTGAACCTCCCTTAGGAAAACTCAGATTCAAGGTAAGCAAGTTAATAAGCCGGTGTCGCTTTTCTCACTGGGCGGGATTGGCGAGGTCGACTGAGACTAGGGCATTTTAAAAATATCTACTATGACTTAACAAACTTAGTAAACATAATAATAAATTTGCAGAGAAAACCGCAAATTCATAGTTCAAATAAAAAAAATTCGGACTTGATTTAAATAGAACTAATATTATAATATGATTACACGTTGATATTCTTGAAAATTTAAATATTAACATAAAAAAGTTCAATATTACTTCCAGGCTCCGCGACCAGCGCTGCCCTGGGAGGGAGTCAAAAAAGCAACACAGCATGGACCTGTATGCCCTCAAGTGGACATCTTCACAGAAATCCTGATTCCGGGAAGTGAAGATTGTCTTTATTTAAACGTGTACACGCCCGAAATCAATTCTGAAACGCTCTTACCAGTCATGTTCTTCATCCATGGAGGTGGTTACAAGAGTGGCTCAGGAAATGTTGACAATTATGGACCCGACTTCCTTGTAGCCCACGGAATAGTATTAGTCACGATTAATTACAGACTTGACGCATTAGGATTCCTTTGCTTGGACACTGAAGAAGTGCCAGGAAATGCTGGTATGAAAGACCAAGTAGCTGCTTTAAAGTGGGTTAAAGAGAATATTTCAAGTTTTGGTGGAGATCCAGATAACATTACTGTGTTTGGTGAAAGTGCCGGTGGGGCGTCTACATCTTTCCACGTCATATCGCCGATGTCAAACGGCTTGTTTAAAAGAGTGATTTCGATGAGCGGGGTCCTATTCTGTGATTGGTCCATAGCATTCGAACCAAGAAGAAGAGCGTTCAAACTTGGACAGCTTTTGGGAATTGAAACCGAGAATCCAGATGAATTACTCGAATATCTACAAAACGTTCCAGTAGAGAAATTAGTCAATACAGATCCTAACATAATAACAATGGAAGAACTACACAAAAATATGCTCAAAATGTATCATTTCACGCCAGTTGTCGAAAAAGATTTTGGTCAAGAACACTTTTTGACACGTGAACCAATTGAAGTCCTTAAACATGGAAATATTAATGATGTAGATATGCTATTAGGTTTCACAAATGAAGAAGCAATAATAGGAATAACGCTTTTAGAGAAACATCTAGTGCATTTGTACAATAAGTACATCGATTTGTTCGCACCTAGGTTGATAACAATTAAGGCGACACCAGATAAAGTCTTAGAAATATCCGACAGAATACGTCATTTTTATTTCGGCAATAAAAAGGTTAATTTAGAATCTATGAGGGAATTTGTCACGTTTGTTAACGACTGTGGATTTATATATCCCATTCACAGATTTGCGGGTAAATTGTCGGATCTAATTAATACGAAAGTTTTCATGTACAAATTTTCGATGTTTTCAAATCGAAATGTGTATGGTGCGGCCGGTGCTAATTACAAGATAACTGGGGCCTCGCATTTGGAAGATTTGATGTATCTGTTTGACGCCAAAAAATTTGACTTGAAGATTGAGACAACGAGCAGGGAATATCGTTTAATTAATCTGGCTTGCACAATTTTTACCAATTTTGCGAAATTTGGGTAGGTTGCATTTCATGTTTGTTTTATTTTTTCAAGCACTATGTTAATAAGTGATTACCAAAGATTACACAACGAATTAAATTTAACTTGAGACTATACATACTCCAATGAAAATACTTCCTTGAGTTTAAGTCGAAGTTTCAGTAGCCTCGGATAATCTCAACTTTCAGAACAGCATATTATGTGCTTACTTGGTAGGAAATAGTACAAACGAAACACACTCCAATAGCAATAAGAATGAAAAAGTTAGGTGAAGATACTGTTCATAAAAATAAATGATGACGATGTTTTACTTACCTATTCACTGGTGGTTTAAAAGGATATTCCGCATACACGCGGACGGGTTGATGAGCTCAGGGGCTCAACCTGAGAGAATTTGCTAAGACTAATCCTATCAAGAGCAGTGCTTCGCAGAATCTATCATCGGATCGGAACCTCGAACCACTGAAAAGATCCCTCGAGAAACTCAGAGGTTGTGTCCATGGCTTAGGTCGATCGTCGAACTCTTCGTAGTGATCGACGAGTTTGACGAGGACGGTGACTGGTGCTTGAGAGGCCTAAAAGCACCGAGAGTAGATAAAGACATGTTTCGGCGACGGCGGCATTACGTTGCCTCATCGCCTAGTTCGGATATGGGACCGAGCAACTCATAGATAGCGATTGTATGGCCGACAAACAATATTACAAATTACACGAACTAGAGATCGCTATTTAGCGGTAGGCAGCGGCTTGGCTCTGCCCCTGGCATTGCTGAAGTCCATGGGCGACGGTAACCACTCACCATCAGGTGGGCCGTATGCCCGTCTGCCTACAAAGGCAATAAAAAAAAATAAAAAAAAAAGATAGAAGATCCTACGTTCAAGATAAACAACGAAGGTGTTATGTAATAGATTTGCGATAGCCCCAACATCAGGGGTATTGATAGGGCAGAAAGTGGTAACAGTAGTAGCTAATGAATGATCATCAATAGTCAAACCGACTATTGACATAAGTGGCCTTTCTGACTTAAAAATAGAAAACTTGATAAAATACGCAGGTCAGTACCCGTACATGCTCACAATAGTCTCACAAAAGCTGAAATAAAACTTGATGATGATGACAGTGATCAGGATCTATTGTAATCTCTAAGCATTGTTATCCGATCGCCTCATTGACCAAGTGATTAATATGTGTTCTTTCCTAGCCTGGAGTCGATTGTGGAATGTTTCATGTTTTCTTCTTTTTTTTTCTCCAGTAATCCAACACCGGACACATCTCTGGGAGTGAAGTGGCCGGAATACAATAAAGAGACAAGAAAATACTGCGACATCGGAGATGAGCTCACCATTGGACTAGATAACTACAGACAGACAGTCGACTTCTGGAAAAAAGTATACGAAGATGCCGGTCTAGAATTCTAAAAGAAATTCGGGCCTAATAATTGTGGACCTCAAAAACAAAGTATCGTGTCTAGTTTAGGCAAAGACCTAGGATAGTATTTCTGTTCTTTTAATTGTTATTTCGACTTAAAACTGACTTTTCGATCGATTTTATTAAATAAGTTTCATTCTAAAAATGGTAGCGTCTACAATAAGTACATCAAAACTAATTATAATTACAAACTAATATTAGATAAGTTGAATTTTTTTTTCCAAATCGACATTACCAAACTCTCGCGTTGTTTTAAAAAATATTAATAATACACAACAGTACTTGTCTACTGGGAAGGAGAAAGAAATAGGTAATTTATTAAGACAGAAACTGAACTTGTACATTTTCAAATGAGAATAAACATGTTGGATATTAAAATTATTAATTACTAGCGACCCGCCCTCGCTTCGCTTCGGAAACATTAAAACACACATGAAACCAAAAAAACAAAATAAAAATAATAATAAAAAAAGTAGCCTATGTTCATCAGGGACAATGTCGGCTTCTAATGGAAAAAGAATTTTTCAAATCGGTCCAGTACTTTCGGAGCCTATTCGAAACAACACAAACAAACAAATCTTTCCTCTTTATAATATTAGTATAGATTTCGTTTAAAATGAATTTTAATTACCTCACCTTATAAATTCTTTTAAATTATTGGTTTTGATAATAAGGCTTGCCAACGTCGAAAATAAACAATACATATTTGCGGTTTGCACCTGTGACAATAAGCTTTTAAAACAGGAAAAATATTCAATCTGATATACACAAGTGGCCGAGGTCAAGGCATCGTTACCGTAAACAAAGTTATTTGATGAGGCTGTTATTATAAACGCGCGATGTAACACAAATGGAAATGACTTGACGTACAGGGTCAACGTTCGCGTGCGTGGAAAGCATCCGTCAACTACCTTTGTCCTACATTGCGGGTCTATTAATATTGAACTTAAAACTGTAAATATCTGTATTTTATTAGCAAATGATTATTTATTTGCGGATCTTCAGAAAATATGTTAATTATATTATGCATTATAGTGTATATAACATTTCATATGCTTCCGACCAATATTTTGTTTTATTTATCCCGAACCCCGGCGAACACAACTATAACCAGAATGTAAATTTGTAATTGAAAATAAACTTTTTTTTTGTTGCTTAGATGGGTGGACGAGCTCACAGCTCACCTAGTGTTAAGTGGTTACTGAAGCCCATAAACATCTACGACCTAAATGCGCCACCCACCTTGAGATATAAGTTCTAAGGTAAAGTGACAACGGCTGCTCCACCCTTCAAATTGAAACGCATTACTGCTGCACGGCAGAAATAGGCAGGGTGGTGGTATCTACCCGCCCGGACTCACAAAAGGTCCTACCACCAGTAAACCTTTTAAAATAAAATTCTTATTATTTGGGCCCCGACGAATTCAATAATAATAATAAGAATAATAACTGGGAACAAATCACGCACGGTCATCCGACCCTAATTTAGGATTCTCTGTGTTACGAATTCCAGAGACAGATAAACATACTTATATACTACTTTTAAATATATACATATGTATATAGATAATAAACACCCAAACAAAGAGCAAATAAATTTGCTCATCACACAATTTACCCGATGTGGGAATCGCACCCACGACCCTAGGCGCTATCTACTGTACCAGCAAGTCAATCAAACTACACAAATTATTGAATCGAATTGAATGATTGATGAATCAAATCAAATCAAATCAAATCAAAAAAGTTTTATTCAACATAAATGAAAGTACATACTTGTTGAACGTCAAAAGAACTACCGCCAATTCACAAGAATTAGCCTCCGTCCTGAGAAGAATTGGCAAGAAACTCAGCGGGCATGTTTTTTTTTTTTTTTAAATATTAGATTTTTTATTTTTATTTTAAATATAGGTTTTTTTAAATATTCATATTTACAATAAGTAATTATAACATAAAAATATTACAATATTGAAAAGCCCGGAGCGAGCAACTCATTCCCACTTTGTGCAATCTTCTAGATAATCATTGACTTTATAGTAAGCTTTATTGCACAGATGTTCTTTAATAGTTTTCTTAAACCTATGTATATGTAGCTTCTGAACATCTTGTAAGTAAGACTGATACAAATGACATTAAATGTACTTTACATAATTATCATAAATTCCAATATGCTAATGTACCTAGCTTCGTATTATTGCTTATGTTATGTACAACTAAAAAAAGTTCAATAAAAAAAAATGCGTAGTATTATCGAAATTTAATTTGAATTATAATTAACACATTAATTTTCCAGTTACAACAGAAAATCTTTAATCTTCCGAACATCATCATATCATTATCATATGGGTACAGTCAATTAGATACAGTAGATATTACGCATGCACTTAGGATACAATTTCAACAGTCATCGTCTATATATTCATACATCATCACGTTTCCGCGTCAGATTAAGTTCGTCACTGTATTATTTTTGATAACAAGAATGGTTGTGGTTTCCGTAAGCGAAGGTCTGTTAGAAGGAGAGCTTGTTAAGAATGAATACGGAGGAACATTCTACAGTTTCAAGGGAATACCTTACGCGGAGCCGCCTGTGGGAAATCTTAGGTTCAAGGTGAGTGAAAGGTTGATGCTTTGAGATCTTAAAACTTGTGCAAAGAAATCATGGTAGTATTGAAAATTCGCACTTAATGAATATATTAATATTTCTGTGGCATAGACAGATTATACCTAAATGACGTCAACACTAGCAACATTCATAAAATCGATTTTTAAAAATTACCAAAATACAATATTTTCTATATATTAATACGTGAAGCAAAAACTTTGTATCCCTTTTTACGAAAATTGCGCGGACGGAGGAGTATGAACACACTTATAGAGAATATAGGGAAGAAGTGCACAATGCTAATATTTTTTTAAAGTAATGCATAAAAGATCATTAAATCAATAAAGAAAACATTACACACACTACATACCATGTATTTGACGCACACACGCATGCATGCATACTATTTATTGTCAAACTTTTGTTCTTGACGTCTGCTGTCAAATTGAGAATAGATTAAATAAATATTGTTTGTCTTTGTTAATATTTTTTATAGTGTATTCTTGGCGAAATTTGTGATTATAGAAGTATAAAATACAATAATAATAGTGTACAAGCTTACAATTCCAATTAATTATAGTCGAATTTCGACTACTGCGGGACCTCTAGTACACTTCAATCTCTAAATGTATTTATAGAAGAGATAGCTTTTAGCGATACGGTCGTCCCTTGAATTTGTCTATGCTTGTTTACTGATGAAAATAAATATTACTACTGTAAATTGCCCACTGAGTTTCTCGCCGGATTTTCTCAATGGATCGCGTTTCCGATCCGGTGGTAGATTCTGCGAAGCACGGCTCTTGCTAGGGCCAGTGTTAGCAACACTCCCGGTTTGGGCTCCGTGAGCTCACCTACACGTCAAGGAGAAGCTGAAATATCCTCTCAAGACTATCAGAATAGGTAGGAAAAAAGAAAAAACGTTCCACAAGTATGTTGAATAATTTTTAGGCATAAAACGACAAATAATAGTTAAAATTCGCTTTGAATATTACTAGAAACCTTTTATTAAGTACATCATTACTTTTTCAACTAAGAGTTTATTATATACCTACAGCTACAGTAACTCATTTGCGTCAGACAAAAAAACAAACGTCTGGTGTGTTTTTATCTGCCTGCAGTATTATAAATATTTTACCTTGGACCCATGTATGTTGTTAATTATATCGTTACTCATAATAATAAGAACCGGCTACAAATCACGCAAGGTCATTCCGGCCCCAATTTAACACAGGTAGTGTTATGGGTACCAGAGAGTGATAAATATAGTTATAAATGTTTATATATATACTTTTTTTTTATTGCTTAGATGGGTGGACGAGCTCACAGCCCCCCTGGTGTTAAGTGGTTATTGGATTTTATTAAGTGGTTATTATTAACCTAACCTACCCGCGCGGACCCCCAAGAGGTCCTACCACCAGTAATTACGCAAATTATAATTTTGCGGGTTTGATTTTTATTACACGATGTTATTCCTTCACCGTGGAAGTCAATCGTGAACATTTGTTAAGTAGTAATTTGTTTGTAGGTACCACCATCCCGCCTATTTCTGCCGTGAAGCAGTAATGCGTTTCGGATTGAAGGGTGGGGCAGCCGTTGTAACTATACTGAGACCTTAGAGCTCATATATCAAGGTGGGTGGCGCATTTACGTTGTAGATGTCTATGGGCTCCTGTAACCACTTAACACCGGATGGGCTGTGAGTTCGTTCATCCATATAGGCAATAAAAAAAAACTTGGAGACTGCATCTTACATTAGGAAATTGTATCACTTAACGCACTTATGTTGTGCACGATTACGTGTATTTAATATCGACGCTTGAAAGGCAAACGTGACTAAGCGACAATAACTGCTTTATACATGAATGATAGGCAATAACCATATTCGATGCGCAAAAAATATATATTTGTAGGTCTAGTAAAATCATTTCAATCCTACAGCTAGATTCGTTAAAATAGATTTTTTTTCAGGTATTTCAACTTTATTTTTTTATTTTTTTTATTGCTTAGGTGTGTGGACAAGCTCACAGCACACCTGGTGTTAATTGGTTACTGGAGCCCATAGACATCTACAATGTAAATGCGCCATCCACCTTGAGATATAAGTTCTAAGGTCTCAAGTATAGTTACAATCTTCTATGAAGCTAAACGAAAAGAGCCATTTGGCTGTCCGTGAACACGTTAACTGTAAACTATTTGAAGCGTCTAAAATAAATGCGACAATAAACCATAAAGTAGTAGTAAAGTAGTTCTGATTTGATGTTGTCAATGCCGCGCTTTTGTGGTGCATCCACCATGCTTGCGATATCTCACACCGATGACTTCTTTGCAATAATGCGGAAGAGAAGTGCATCGTTATTGCATCCAGTGCGTGACAGTGGCAACAGTCTTCTGAACATCATATCGAGCAAGATCGAGGGACTGCTGATTAACAGCCTTTGCAGCAGACCCTTGGAGGGAAAAAATTGTAATGCATAGTCTGATAGTTGTGTTAGGTTTTTAAGTTACTAACACAGATTATATTTACTTACTAACAAAATGTTGTGGTATTTTTTTTTTATTAAAATAAAGTATTGATAATGATAATTATGTCTGCCGCTCCGTAAATTGATCGATATACCGAGTGAATTATACCGAATTTCAATCTCAATGTGTTTCTATCACAATTACAGGCCCCGCAGCCCGTTAAGCCATGGCCTGGAGTCCGCAATGCCAAGCAATTTGGACCAGTCTGTTTTCAAAAGAACGTGCTTGTACCATCCAATGGAAGCGAAGACTGTCTTTATCTAAACGTTTACACCCCAAACGTCAAACCTGACAGTCCAATTCCTGTCATGGTCTGGATTCACGGAGGTGCATACAAATGCGGTAGTGGTAACGATGACTTCTATGGACCAGAATATCTTTTAAGACAAGGGGTTATTCTCGTTACGCTTAACTACAGACTGGAAGTCCTCGGTTTCTTGTGCTTGGACACCGAAGATATACCAGGTAACGCTGGCATGAAAGACCAAGTCTCTGCTCTTCGTTGGGTCAAAAAGAACATCGGAAACTTCGGCGGCGATCCAGAAAACATAACAATTTTCGGTGAAAGTTCTGGAGGAACTAGTGTCAGCTATCACTTGATATCTCCGATGTCAAAAGGACTCTTCAAAAAAGCAATAATACAAAGTGGCGCAATTACTTGTTGGTGGGCACTAACTTTCGAACCTCGTCAAAGAGCTCTAATTTTAGCCAAGAAATTGGGTTTCGATTCGGAAGATGATAAGGAACTTTACGAATTCTTTAAGAATCAACCCTTGGAATCACTAGCGGACGTGGGATTGCCCGTGATACACTCCCAAAAAGAGAGTGAAATTTGTTTGTCTGTCACAGATGAAAAGCAATTTGGTGATAATGAAAGATTCTTTTATGGCGACATCATCGATGCCCTCAACAACAGATTGGACAATGTCGATGTTATAATTGGATACAATCAAGACGAAGGCTTGATAGCTTTGTTGGAAAACGATAATGATATCACAAAAGCCGTAAATTTGGCGAAAATGTACCTCGAATATTTCGTACCAAAACCAATCGCATTGAACATTCCGATCAAACAACAGCTCGAGATCGGTAGAAAATTTAAACAATTCTATTTTAAGAACAAGAATATTGGCGACGATTTAGAGAGTCTGGTCAAATATGCAGGCTTTGACATGTTCATTTACAACGTCTTGATTCAGGCAAAGTTTCTCGCGAAATCCAAGAACAATATATATTTATATAAGTTCACGTGTAAATCTGAAAGGAATGTATTGAGTCGCTTGTTGCAAATTGACAACGTGCTCGGAGGCAGGCCTGTGACGTGTCACGGCGACGATATTTTTTATATTTTCCCATCCGTGCCGGCTCCGAAAGTTAAAGTAGATTCCGCTGCTTTCAAATTAATCGACAATGTAACAAAGCTATGGACGAACTTTGCCAAATATGGGTGAGCTGGTTGTTCTTTCATTTTTTGCGATAACACGTTCATGCTTCGCTCGAAGTAATTAGACTTGTTTGAGGGAAGTACATTTTACTACCAATCAATGAAGGAAACTAGGAAACTGTTTAGTTTCTTTACTTTAAAATGTGGTCAACAAAATCGAGTCCCTTCTTGCCCGCGTGGCCTGCAAATTCCGTTATGTGGTTTTGATTCACTCACAACTCCCTCCCAACCAGTAACAGTATTAAGTGATAATAATATAAAAATATACTGTTTTATACACACACACTATTTATAAGTAACTAGTATATGGCAAGCCAGAGGGCTGAAGAAGTCGTGGCAGGCCCAAACTCCGATGGTTAGATGGCGTAGAGCACAACCTGAAAGCTATCGGTGTCAGGAACTGGAAGGAGAAAGTTCTGAACAGAGTAGTCTGGAGAGACATACTAGACCAGGCTAAGGGCCACCGTGAGCAGTAGGGCCAAGACGATGATGCCTATTTATAAGTATTATTACGGGCTGGGGTTCGGGATAAATAGAATTCCACCAAAGTACAACTAAAACTGTATTAGCACTTAGAACACTTAAATACTCAACAAACACTTTAAAATTCTCAAATTTCTTGTTCCGCTTCGCTTCAGGTGATCCGTTCGCTGTTTAGCTTCGAGTAGTTCCAATTACTGCCTTCTCCACAACGCTTTTGTAGCCGATACCACATCCCTAGAATTATCGAGAATATTCCACACATCTCTAGTATTGTGTTTCCGCTATCTGACAATAGATGGCATTGTACTTCTCGAGCGTTCTAGGTGCTACTAGATCCTTCGACTATTCGACGATAGATGGCGTTACTCTTAACGGCGTAACAGTATATTATGATTATACTTACAAATATATTTTCGGTGTGATTTCACTCCTTATGATTGTTGAATATTCAACCCACTGAAAGCCAAAACATATTTACGTCCTGCTTAAACTCCAATATCCTGGACCTCCACGTACTGAAGCACGTTTTGCTACCAGCATGGATTCCTGTGCTGCTGCAGACCACTTCGGACACTATTAAACTTGATGCTACCATTTGGGAAATGAGCGCGTTAGAGTAAAAGCAACAGTATGTTTTTACAGTCTTCACAGCTGACTAACGAGTCTAATGACAAAAAATGGAAAGTATTCGTAACATCGAAAGTAATACAATGAAAATAAAAAAGCCAGATAAATTTTTTTTTATTGCCCTTGTAAGCAGACGAGCATACGGACCACCTGATGGTGAGTGGTTACCGTCACCCATGGACTTCAGCAATGCCAGGGGCAGAGCCAAGCCGCTGCCTAAAGTAACTTTAATTATGTCTACAGCTTGAAATCCAAGGAAATTACTACGTTCTAATTACTCTACTATTTTAATTCAAATTCCATAACAACTTTAACAATAACATCAAAGGTTCAGTGAGAATTAATTTCGAAGGAAATCTTCTGTGTCTCCTATAATTTAGAACAATAATAACTTTACTAATTTCAGAAATCCAACCCCTGGGGATGACTTGGGTGTCAAATGGGCTACATATTCCGTCGAAGCACAAGATTACCTGGACATTGGCAATGAGCTGGTGGCAGCTAAAAAACCTGAAAGCGATCAAGTTGATTTTTGGGATGATATCTTCAGACAGTATTTACCTAATTGGATTGTCTGGTAGCTAATTGAATTAATGTTGGGCATTCATTAAAATTACGGTTAAACTAAGGTCATAGGGGTAAGGTCGTGTGGAGAATATTGAACGGTAAGCAGCGGTTTGGCGCTGCCCCTGGCATTGCTGACGTCCATGGGCGACGGTAACCACTCACCATCAGGTGGACCGTATGCTCATATACGGAAATGAAATTATTTAAATGGCTGACTGAAATACACCACAACCTTAACGTCATAGCTGCGATGTGAGGTTCACATATCCAGGGTAAAGGAATTTAAACTACAGAACCCTTTACCGTTATAATTAGGTACTGAGCGAATAGCTGAATAACATTCTACTAGTATGCGACATCTATAATAAAGTACTTAATAAATATTATGTAACACAAGAAATTAAATTTATTGGATTTTATTTTATATTCTCTGAAATTAGAAGTCGTCGTGGTCTAAAGGATAAGTCGTCCGGTGCATTCGTGTTGAGCGATGCACCGGTGTTCGAATCCGGCAGATGGGTAGGTACCAATTTTTCTAATGAAATATGTACTTAAGAAATGTTCACGATCGGTTTCCACGGTGAAGGAATAACATCGTGTAATAAAAATCAAACCCGCAAAATAATAATTTGCGTAATTACTGGTGGTAGGACCTCTTGTGAGTCCGCACGGGTATTTCTACCGTGAAGCAATAATGCGTTTCGGCTTAAATGGTGGGAAAGCCGTTGCAACTATACTGAGACCTTACAACTTATATCTCAAGGTGGGTGGCGCATTTGCGTTGTAAATGTCTATGGGCTAGGAAACCGTCTGGGAAATAAAAAGAACGTATTTAATATATATAGGTCTCTGATTCGCATAATACAGGGAATACCAGTTTCAGGTCAGGTGATTGTGTTTATATTATTTTTTTTTTTTTTTTTATTGCCTTTGTAGGCAGACGGGCATACGGCCCACCTGATGGTGAGTGGTTACCGTCGCCCATGGACTTCAGCAATGCCAGGGGCAGAGCCAAGCCGCTGCCTACCGCTTAATACTCTCAATAAGCCTCGTTTGAAGAAGGACATGTCATAGCGCTCGGGAAACACCGTGGAGGGGAGCTCATTCCATAGCCGGATGGTACGTGGCAAAAAAGATCTCTGGAAACGCACTGTGGATGACCGCAGTGGCTCCAGGTAGTATGGATGAACTCTACTCCGGTGGCGGGCGGTGCGATGGTAAAAACGAGATGCNAGGGAAGGGATAGAACTGGCTCTCCAACCCACACGCCGGAACACAGCTAGGCTATTTGGCGGCGGACTCTAGTTGGAGGGTGGTCGCCAGCCAGTCGGACTAGGTCCTACCACCGGTTATGTTTTCGGCTCCCGTTTAGCACCACCCAGGGGTCACTTGTAGGGAATCGCGGGTTAAACCTACGGAAGCGGGAAGCACCAACCCCCCATTATATTAATATCTATACTAATATATAAATCTACAGTGGTTTTTACGGATGTTCCGTTATAACTACAGAACCATGCATCCGATTGACTTGAAACTTGGTATCCATGTAGAAAATACATGAGTTCATATGAGTATGATACATATGAGTACTAGTGTCTCAGTTTTTAAAGTACAACGGCTGCCCCATCCGTCGAACCGAAACGCGTTACTGCTTCACGGCAGAAATAGGCAGGGTGGTGGTACCTACCCGCGCGGACTCACAAGAGGTCCTACCACCAGTAGTGGCGGTAGTTCTTTTGACGTTCAACAAGTATGTACTTTCATTTATGTTGAATAAAAAATTTTTGATTTGATTTGATTTGATTTGAGTAATTACGCAAATTATAATTTTGCGGGTTTGATTTTTATTACACTATGTTCTTCCTTCAGCGTGGAAATCAATCGTGAAGATTTCTTAAGTACGTATTTCATTAGAAAAATTGGTACCCGCTGGCGGGATTCAAACACCGTTGCCTGGTGAACTACACACGAATGTACTGGACGAGGTCAAGACGACTTTAAAAAAAAGTTTTAATATATACGTACAGAAAAAAAAAATGCTTATTAAATCTAACATCTACAAGGTAAGGTAAACCTTATAAGCTCGTGATATCCGATGTAATTAACTCAGATATTCCTAGATCACAACCTCACATAGCACGTAGGCATTTAATTAAAATTTCTGTAAAGTGCTTTAGTGAGATACGATGTTTGTAGTAAAACGGGGTAATATCTTTGCTGTTACACCGGCGCCGAAGCCTAAAGTGACAGTGCTTAACAGTGTACAGTATAAGCTGTTAGAGAAAAATGAGCTGTAACGACATGGCTTAAGGAGCATTTTTTGTCAATACAGACGTATGTATATGTCGTACACATTATGATTTAATGAAATTTATTAACGCGAACATCTAACGCGGTTTCGAAGCTGAAAAAGCATGCCTCAATCAAAACGGCCAAAAGTATATATCAGCGGAGAGGTCTAACAGATAGAATTTCACACGCACACAGAAAACATTGAAGACTTAGCTTCCAAAGCCAGGAAATAAATACACAGATTGCAATAGTTCGCTTAATTCTGTACTATTTTATTTGTAACTTCACTTGTACAATCTTTAGCTATATTAAGTGTATAATCTATGATCTTTAGATATGTGCTCACTATAGAATACACCGTTTTTTCTGCCGTTTTTTCAGACTACCGCCTTTTTTATTATGTCACATCAACACTACTGCCATTGCTCCCACAGACAGTGTAACTATTTGGCAATCCAAAAATTGTCTAAAATATGAACATGGTAAATTTTATTTTAATTATTTTACAATAAACCTTACAGAATGATATTCGACATGTGCCCTTTTTTTCTTACCTATTCGCTGGTAGCCTAGAGGCTATCCCAGGTACGCGCGGACGCGTAGGTGAGCTCACGGGCTCAACCTGAGAGAATTTGCCAACACTAGCCCTAGCAAGAGCAGTGGTTCGGAGAATCTACCACCTGATCGGAATGGCGACCCGTTGAGAAGACATGTGCACCGAGCGAGCGCTCTGAATAAACTATCCCTTAGATTTTTTTAAAGTTTAAAATACGTCCTGCCACCTGTAATTAAGTAATCAGATTTACACGTGGCGTCTAAAACAAATATATTGGCTTTTTATCGTCGTGGCATGTTATTGTTATCGAATTATGATATGGAGTATCGTGATTAAGATAATACTGATAAATGGACGAACATTACCCGATTGCGATAGTTAGACTTTCTTACCAAAATGTATGCAGGAAACACAGCCACTGAGAACCTAGAACAAAAAAATGTATTTATATATTAAGTGAAAATATATACATCGTTGGTAAATTTCTTATCCCTAAATCTATTGACTATCTATTTAATTAGTTTTACCAACAAATGGACCAGCAATTTAGGACATCTATTTTTTGGAAGGAACGTGCACTAGTAACCTCGGAGGCCTTTCCAATTTCAACAGGATAGGCAGACGAGCGCGGGCTCTGGATTTGCTAAAAGCTGCCCAATTTAGAACATCGGAAGGCTTATTATTAATTGCATGCAAACGACAATACCAGTGAATTCTGACTAAATTCCCTACTACGAGTATTCTCAGAACCCGGGTCTCGATCTCTTGAAGCTTGTAAAAATATAATGAGTTGCCTAGCAACGTCGAACTCTGACCGATAGGTCAATTAAATCAAAGTTCCATATCACAAATGAATTTATGTAGCCAAGCCCACACTCCCTGGCTAATAACACACACGCATTTCCCGTGCAGAACGTCGTAACTCCATTTCACAGATCACCCACGCCGATCTTAAATAGTCATAATCGCGTACGGCACAAAGGCGGTTTTGCTATACGTTATAATAATTTAGAAGCTTTTGTAGGTAATAAGAAAGAATAGGTTGTTTGATGTTTCGGTTTGCCAAATTAGCAAACTGTATGTACACATGTGTAATATCCATATAAGAATAGCAGTTTGGATTCAAATATTCAACAAATTTATAGTATTTTTGTTCGTATATCAGAAGACAACATACAACTATCATTATCATCTTGAAAACGCTTTAAAAACGTTTAAATACGTTTTAGAAAAAAGTTGTTTTCCATTTAACGTAGCAACGAAATGTTGTTTTATTATTGACTGTTAATTTTATTTGCCATTCTCTTTATCGTAATTACCTGAGTAATTACTTTTATCATTAACAGACATCTTTTTATCTGGCTTTATGTCATTATATCCTTGTGCATATACGTAATGGTGAAAAAATACAATTCAAAAATATTACGAGATAACTCGACCCTCCATGGTCCCCGCCATAGATAACGCTTAATGGCCGAATTCATGTTTTTTTTTTATTTTTATGATATGAGTCGACTATTATCAAAGCCGGCAATGTGACTTTTGGACAATTATTGGTAAATCAGAAAAACGAATTATTGACTTTGTATTCCATTGGCAGTCACAAAACTCTTCTGAACGACATCTTAGATAAATAACAGATTAAGTATTAACCTTTATTTAATGCAGGTTTTGAACCGTATTCTTTGAAGGAGACGATTATATTNCGGCAATGTGACTTTTGGACAATTATTGGTAAATCAGAAAAACGAATTATTGACTTTGTATTCCATTGGCAGTCACAAAACTCTTCTGAACGACATCTTAGATAAATAACAGATTAAGTATTAACCTTTATTTAATGCAGGTTTTGAACCGTATTCTTTGAAGGAGACGATTATATTCAAATCAATCTGTATTGACATATCAATAAAAATTTTTTGTCCAAATGCACAGATTGCCACCTTTGATAATAGACGACTCATATGTCGTTTTTTCATATTTGGCGGGAGTCATATCAAAAATTTCAAAACATGGTAGGGTTTTAAAATAGTGTAAATGTTTCATACAACCGAGAGAGTTATTTTTTTAAAGAGCACAGTAGGTTTGTGTAACTTTGAACACTTTAATGGATAATGGTTTAGGAAGTTAACAACAATACTTTTTTTTCCGTGCCTATTCGCTGCTATTCTAAGGGACTATCCCAGCTTCTTGTGAACAGGTAGTTGAGCTCACGGGCACCACCTGAGAGAATTTGCTAACACTCGCCCCAGAAAGAACAATGTTTCGCTAAATCTACCGCCGGACCGGAATCGCGACCCACTGAGAAGATCCGGCAAGAAATTCAGTGGGTTGTGTCTATGGGTTAGTTCGCTCGTCAACAACGTCGTGATCGACGTGGCCGGTGACCGCTGCTTGCAGAGCCTAAAACAATTTCTCTTTGGTTGAAGTAGTCGCCGTGGCCTAAAGGATAAGACGTCCGGTGCATTCGTATCTAGCGATGCACCGGTATTCGAATCCCGCAGGCGAATACCATTTTTCTAATGAAATACGTACTTAACCAATATTCTTATGTCATTGGTAAAAAGTAAACGCTATTGCCAAAAGAAGAAAAATAAATAAAAAAAAAAGTGTGTGTGTCCGCTCCGACGCACGACTGGAGTTTACTGGATATAAAAAATTAAACGAAACAATACGAGAAATAGTTCTATATTACGACAACACGATACACTACAGATTATTAACAAATTAACGAGACACAAAACAAACGACTAACAAATATATGAAAATACAATAATGAGAGAAACGCGCGATCAGTACGAGGCTTTGTGGCGGACTGCCGGCGCAGCAGCCCGGCGTCACCTGCGATAACGCGGCCGCGCGTTGGCTCCTGATTGGCGCGCGCACGCATCACGCAATCAGGAGCCAATCAGGCGCATAACGCATTTCGTGTGACATGCTAGTACGATTTTGGTCCCCATAATTTTCATACCCCGGGCCTATATATGTAAATCGATTCTAAAGGAGTAAACTCCAATAAACTCCAATAAAAACAATGTTCACGACTGACTTCCACGGGGAAGGAATAACATCGTGCAACTAATAAAATTCAAATCCGCAATATTATAATTTGCGTAATTACTCGTGGTAATTACTTGTGATTCCGCACGGGTAAGCACTACCACCCTGCCTATTTCTGCGGTGAAGCAGTAATGCGTTTCGGTTCGAAGGGCGGGGCAACCGTTGTAACTATACTGGGACTGTGGGTGGCGCATTTACGTTGTAGATGTCTATGGGCTCCGGTAACCACTTAGCACCAGGGGGGCTGTGAGCTCGTCCAACCATCCGTGAGCTCACCTACTCGTCCTGGCGTAGCCTCTTAAGCTACCAGTAAATATAATAGTTAGGGAAAGAAAAAAGGCACGTCATTATAAAAAATATGTTAATAAAAATACAGCATTCTAACTTCTCAAAACATACACATAAAATAAGTCTTGTTTACTAACCACAACATAAGAACAATGACCGGCGTTCACAAAAACACGTTTGTCTGCCGTCATAACTAACAAAAAACCAACTCAAATTAATGACTAACACATAAAACTGCAACGTCAACGTGTTTTGTCGGACCGCAGAACTTATATCTTCTATACTTCTATCTTCTTCACGTGTTACGGTCTTCTAAACTGATAGATTAAGTCGGGAGGTGATCACGGGGTGGCGTTACCAATCTTCATAAAACTAAAATAAAAACAACCGAAGAACGACTCACTGTGTCGAACAACTACAGCTGGATAGGGTTGACACTAATACGATACTCAATGAACAGTAAAGTTGTAATTTATTTATTTTTACTTATAAGCTATTGCAGAGCTTTTATCGCGGGCTTTGAGCGCAGCGACCGAATCAATAAATTCCGTAACGAAAATAAAACCTAACACCCCCACTCCGCCTACTATGTAGCTCGCGTTCAACACATTCGCACATTGCGCTTGTGTAGTGTTTGTGAATAAGCGCGCAGCGTGACGTCGCACTGCATGCGCATCATGAAAAGTCTGCCTATCTCTCTCTCGCGCAGTATAGCTTATGAGTGTGAAGGGGACAGCTAATGTTTTGCTTTTGTTAATGTTTATAAATATAGCGTAGTCTTATTTTGTTATTGTTTTAATATTAAATTATTATTGTCTAATATATTGCATAAGTTGATAAAAAATGCTATGCAATAGCTTTACCGCGGCAGTCCCCGAGTGCCACACGTGTTTTTTGTTTATTCCATTTTTAAATACCTCAACGAGCGTACGCCCCCGGTGACGATGTATGACCATCCCCACTTCAAACCACACAGATGACTTCTCTCGATTATATTCTATCTGTTGCTGCCAATACCATATCATGATCTGGTGTACTATACTAATTATAATTTATAACGTACGTTGGCCATTGTTTCAATCTAATCGACCTCAGTCTCAAGATAGGCAGTCCTTATTTATATTGTTATCTCTGTGACCCCACAACCGAACTACTTAACAAAAGATAGACTGGACTCTCTTAGAAAAATAAAAAAGGAAAACTTCATAGCAAAACACCGTTAAGCTTAAATGAAAATAGTCAAATAAAACAAATTCCTAATTACGTATTGGCAGCCCTAACAATACATTTAGTGTGGGGATCTCGCAAAATGCACGCAAAGGCGAGTCGATATTACGGGGGAGCGAAATGTACCGTGAAATATTGAGAGGGTCATCGACCACCGATACCCAAACTTGGACTGCAAGTATTACATTTTAAAACCAATACTCATAACAAAAAAAAAAAACAAATTAAATCTTAGAACCTTTAAACATAAAAAGCCACCCGAATTTAGAACTACCTCTTATTTTTGAAACCAGAAAGTATTACATCAATTTAGTTGCTTATGTCATAAATCTGTGTGATCTCATAATATGTTTTTTTTTTTTTTTATTGCTTAGATGTGTGGACGAGCTCACAGCCCACCTGGTGTTAAGTGGTTACTGGAGCCCATAGACATCTACAACGTAAATGCGCCACACACCCTGAGATATAGTTCCAAGGTCCCAGCACAGTCACAACGGCTGCCCCACCCCTCAAACCGAAACGCATTACTGCTTCACGGCAGAAATAGGCGGGGCGGTGGCACCTACCCGCGCGGACTCACAAGAGGTCCTACCACCAGTAATTACGCAAATTATAATTTTGCGGGTTTGATTTTTATTGCACGATGTTATTCCTTCACCGTGGAAGTCAATCGTGAACATTTGTTGAGTACGTATTTCATTAGAAAAATTGGTACCCGCCAGCGAGATTCGAACACCAGTGCATCGCTACATACGAATGCACCGGACGTCTTATCCTTTAGGCCACGACGACTCTGAATATTAAAATACTTGATTTTAAAATAATATTAAAATACTTTTTTAAATACTTTAAAAAACGATTTACTTTAGGTGAAGAAAAGCAACGAAAGGCAGAATTAACTATATTAATGAGAAACGATTATTACCTATAGTCACAGAGTAAGTAAAAAATACTACGTGATACTAAGAACCGATAATTATTGTTAACGAGTATTATGATCCCAGTGATGATACAATAGTGCAGTAAAGTATAAATTTCATTGCACCTACCACTATTTTCTCTGCACTGCCTTTGGTTTACTGATAGATAATGCCTTAGGCATTAAGTCCGCCAATGTAAATTTTACATGAAGTGTAATAAATAAATAAAGTATGGTAACTTTTTGTTATCCGCGTTGAATACGTTACTTAGATGCGAGTAACATTTGTATTTGAAATAGTCATTTTGATATATGCCCGATGTTTAACATATTGTTACGCCGGTAAGAGTAACGCCATCTATCGCCGAATAGTCCAACGAACATCGAAGGATCTAGTAGCACCTAGAACGCTCGAGAAGTACAAGCCATCTATTGCCAGATAGCGGAAACAATACTAGAGATATATGGAATATTCTCGATAATTCTAGGAATGTGGTATCGACTATAAAAGCGTTGTAGGGATGACACGCAGTCAGTCAGTAATCGGAACTACTCGAAGCGAAACAGCGAACGGATCACCTGAAGCGAAGCGAAAGAAGCGAATTGAGAATTTGAAAGTGTTTGTGAAGTGTGTGTTCCAAGTGTTGAATACAGTTTTATGTTGTACTTTGGTGAAATTTTATTTATCACGAACCCCAGCGCGTAACAATATAAATTAAATTAGTCTTAACTCAAACCACCGAAACTTGAATAAGAAAGATACAATCGACATTACGCTGACAAACAATAGAAGGAACAAAATACCAATCACCTAAAAGTTTTGCATTAGACAGAACACTGATCAAATGAGACAGTATTGTCTGAGTTAGTCCCAAAACAATATTATGACAAGCGACGACTCTTCGGCGGTACATAAATGAAGTTTAATTAAATGAGGTTAAATTTATCCAAACATGCTTTTACTGCTTTATTCCGAGGAATAATACGGAGTTCACAAGTATCCTGAGGGAGCATTTGCTTTTTTTTACTCCATAAGCCAAATAAAAGTTGAATATTTACACCAAACGCTCTAAGTTTAACCGATAATGATATGTATTTATGTATAATGGTATAACCGATATAATATATCAAAAATAAGAAAAGGTTTTTGCTAACTGAGCGTGGACTGTATTGATTGTTTTAAGATATTTATTGTACCTATATATGACAAATTAAAGACTTAATATAAGAGAAATATAAAATTGGTGCATATTAAGTGTATAATCTATGATTGGTGCGTTGCTCTTGGCGGCTGGATTTGAAAGAGAATTGGTGTCATGGCGGACGTCGCTCGCTGACATTTTGACGTTCAGAAACTGAACACATACTTCATCTAATCTATATATTAATACGTGAAACAAAAACTTTGTACCTACTTTTAAGAAAATTACGTGGACGGAGGAGTATGACATTTTCCACACTTATAGAGAATATAGAGAAGGAGTGCAGACTGTAATTTTTTTTTAAATATGTGTAATAATACATTATATCAATAAAAAAAATATTACGCCCACTACCATGTATTTGACACAATACATATAAACATTTATAATCTTTGTTTATTGTCAAACTTTTGTTATTGCTCAGTCTGTGGTCAAATAGAGAATAGGTTAATATTCTTTATCTTTAATATTATTTGTCTATAGTGTTTATAGTGTCTATAGTCTTGGCGAAATCTGTGATTAAAGAAGTACATATAAATAGTATTTGACCATCTAACCATAATAATATTCAAACTTAAAATTTCAATTAATTGTAGTCGAATTTCGACTACTGCGGGACCACTAGTAACTTTAAATAAAACTATATAATAATGTATTCGTTTAGCGTTCATTTTTGGTTTCGGATCTAATCAATCGCTTAGAATGACCAACGATAAGAACAGAGATTTATTGCCTTTTATAATAGATACCAGTAAAAAAACCACATACTCTCCAAACATTTAATTCTCAAGTCAATTTGGAGGCACAAATAATACATCAACATACATATTATTATAGTTTCCTGACACGAATACAGTACTTAGTAACATATAGAAGAAATCGGTTTATGAAATCATCTTAATAAATCTCTCCGTGGGAGCTAAAATATTCCTGGCCCCATCAATATAGGCCTTCATTTACGTCAATCGTGACTCTAGCATTTCAGATCTTGGCAAGAGTTTTATAATATAAAGCAATAATAATAAATCAACAGAGAAAATAGGTAATTTATAAGCTGGCGTTGAAATGGGAGGCCTGTTCGAAGGACGCGTCATAATTCTTTGTGTACAGGAGCTGTTTATTTGTAATTTCGTAAGTAAACTGTGCGGTTAATCAACTAGAATTATAATTCCTAATTTTTTTAAATTGTTTTTAACGCGACGATTTATGAAACTAAGAAAAACACCAAATGGTCCTTGTTCGTATGACCCCTGGTGGTAGGATATCTTGCCATGCCGCACGGGTAGGTACCATCGGCCTGCCTATATCTGCCGTGTAGCAGTCATGCGTTTGGGTTTGAAGAGTAGCTGTTTTACTATAAAATTGAGACATAGAATTAACTTTCCAAGGTAAGTACCGACATTTACATTCTTGATGCTGATTACAGTAAACACCCAGGCAGTCTGTGAGCTCGTCCACAAATCTAAGCAATAAAACAATTAAAAAAAACTCCATTATAGATTAACTGAATGTCGTTTTAAATCAAAGCATTAAAAATATCATCGCCTTTGAATGCCTGCTACTATCGGGAGACGTTTTTTACTTGCCTATACTTCTATGTAACAACTTAAAAAGTAATCATAATCACAATTCACTTTCTTACGCGCTTTAATAAACCAATATTTATCCATAAATTTATTTTTCATTCGCTTATTTTGGTATGAGCTTGAAATGAGTCAGAGGTGTACATTATTAATTTAATGTCATTGAAATAAATAAGACGATGCGATAGAAGTGAAACCTTCAGTGAAATATCTGTTGACTGTAAGTTCCATTTAATCCAGTTTCAAATAAAAACATTGCCAAAGGAGGTTTCACTACGAAAAAAAAACTGAAAAAAAAACTGAACACGAACAAAAATTTTAGTTAAAGATTTCGAACACAACATTTTCGTGTATCTGCCAATTAATATTTTGTCAACGCCATTTTAATTATAGTCCGATGTTTCCTCATTATAAGGCGCACAGTAAAGCCTATCAAGATATCTGAAAACACTCCCCAACAAGGCACTCGAACGAGCGGAGTGTGGTTCTTCAAGAGCCTGTCAAATTTTGTTGGAAAAATGTTCAGAGCAAAGTGTCTCCTAAAATCCTATGACCCTTCATACTTCAACGCCTTCTTTATATTTCGCCCGAAATGAATAGGCCGGTTCAAACACGAAATTAATATTAGGAGAAACAAAGAATGGTGTTGATAGGGAAGATCCAACCCGACCAGAGGTTACCGAAGCGATTCCAGTATTTATTTGCTTAGATAGGTGGACGATCTCACAGCCCACCTGATATTAAGTAGCTACCAGAGCCGAGAGATACAACGTAAATACCGCCACACACCTTGAGACATGAGTTCTAAGGTCTCACTTTAACTAAAGCTCCCCCACCCTTCAAACTGAAACCCATTACTGCTTCACGGCAGAAATAGGCTAGGTAGTGGCACCTACCCGTGAGGACTCGCAAGACGTCCTGCCACCAGTTAAAACTGACCAGCTAGATTATGAACCCGCCCAGCAATGTACAACAAAAAAAAGACGTGTGGCACTAGGGGACTGCCGCGGTAAAGCTATTGCAAAGATTTTTTTATCAACTTATGAAATTACAATTAGACAATAATAATTTAATATTAAAACAATAATAAAAATAAGAACACGCTATATTTATAAACATTAACAAAAGCAAAACATGAACTGTCCCCTTCACACTCATAAGCTAGACTGCGTGAGAGAGAGATAGGCAGACTTTTCATGATGCTCATGCAGTGCGACGTCACGCCGCGCGCCTATTCACGAACACTACACTAGCGCAACGCGTGAATGTATTGAACGCGAGCTACATAGTAGGCGTAGTGCGGGTGTCAGGTTATTTTTGTTACGGAATTTCTTGATTCAGTCGCCGTGCTCAAGGCCCGCAATAGAAGCTATGCAATAGCTTAAAAAGAAGATTCGGATATTTCATCGATGTGACGGAACAGACAGATCTTGTGAGATGACAGACTACAGATACTGAAAAAACCAGTCAACAACTAATTCAAACTTCATTCAATCTCACACTAATACTCGTTTCTACATCGGCCTACTTATTACATATTTTTCAAACTGTAAACCAACACAAAGTTACGTCTCAGAACTGAATACTATCATAATTTAATTTAAATCTCCCAAAGTGAAGTATTATCTGACAAAACCAAGAGTTGGGAAGGAAAACTTGCGGTCTTGTTCGAAAGATTCGCGGAATATCCCTTTGAGCTGTTAATAGAAAAACAGATAACAAACAAATTAAAAGAATATAATATAATATTATTATTATTATGAATAAGGATAGAGAAACATCACTTAATGATATTTGATTGTATGTTATTAATAATCTTGGAGTTTAATTCTAGATTTTTTGTTATAATAAACGTAAATGACATTTGCATCCAAAAAAAATGCCAAACAAATTAAAAAAGTGTGAAAGTTTGAGAGCCGCTGTTAATTGTCCAACATGCCTATCCCGTAGCCATTTTGCAATACATTGTTTGTTCAATTTACAACCAAAGCCCCGAGAGATGCATTTCCTTGAATATTCTGTAAATAACGTCTACCGACTCTATGGTACTAATCTTAAAGTCTATTTTCGAATGATACACGTTTTTGTAATTTAGACGTCTTGAAATAATGTTACGTTGTCAGCACTAAGCAGTTCAACGACCTTCACTTCGCTACGTTGGTAAAGCTCAACTGTTTATTTATTTAGGTTATTAGGTATTTGATACAGCCCTAAATAAAGTACTCTGTACCTTTTTAAATAAATAAAGAGCTTCGAAATAGAATTACGATGAGCCGTAGATGGCTTAACACAATTTCGCTGTCCCAAGAAATTCTTAGGTTGATTTATGCTGAGCAAGTAAATGATTGCTACAGAGATAAAAATTGCGATTCCGATACGATAGTAGATGCATTCGCGAATCTACTGCCCTTGAGTTGTTAGGTCTCCTTTGGAGGCGCTCGAGTAGTTGTTAGCAAATCCCACCCCTCCTGGATGAACCTTTGCTCGCCCACCTGTCCTGGTGAAACTGGACAAGCTTTCGGGCCACCAGTAATCATTCTGTAAGGTTTGTTGTAAAATAATCTTCTTCTTCTATATATAATATATAAATGAATTGCTGTTCGTTAGTCTCGCTAAAACCCGAGAAAGGCTGGACCGATTTGGCTAATTTTGGTCTTGAATTATTTGTGGAAGTCCAGAGAAGGTTTAAAAGGTAGTTAAATATGAAAATACTCGGAATTAAATAAAAATAACAATTTTATTTTTCCTTTGATGTGTCCCCCGTCGGTCTTTTATTTATCGATTGAGGCACGGATCAGCTAGTTTTAATATAAAATTGATCATGTTAAAGTGGGAAAACTTTCGGATTGCCATATGGCAGCACTATTGGTGGGAGCAATAGCAATAAAGTGGGTACGAGACATAATAAAAAAGGTGGTAGTCGAATAAAATGGAGGAAAAAACGGTGTAGTCTGTCTATTTGTAGTAGTATTTATTACGTAGTAATAGTAGTAGTAGTAGTATTCTGTAGTATTTATATCTAACGTTTCTAATACTTTACAGTTTCCGTGGTGGTGACATCTAGTGACGAGTAAAAGTATCACTGAATTGTTGAATATTCAGTGACTCCAGAAGATGAACGTATTAAGAAGCGTTTTTTTTTATTTTGATGTCGGTTATGTAGCGTAAAATTAAACTAGCAAGTTATGCAGTTTCTCAAATTTTCCCGGGTCGCAGCATAATTAAAACCATCCTTGTCCGTGAATATGCACCCACACACACGCACACACACACACACACACACTATAAAAAAGTTTAATTATATATATATATATATTCTTTTTATTGCCGTATAGGCAGACGAGCATACGGCCCACCTAATGGTGCGTGGTTACCGTCGCTCATGGACGTCAGCAATGCCAGGGGCAGAGCCAAGCCGCTGCCTACCGTTAAAACTACCGTTTAAGCTATCCTAATTCGGTTCGCGATTACGATGATATTTTTATTAAGCTTTTGGTATATCTTTGGTATGGTTTTTATTTCGTCTTTATAACATTTTATATTTTCCAAAGTGCTCACAGTTAGTAATATTTTTGTAAGAATGCATTGGCTGCCTTCAAACCAGTTTCTCTCGCGTCGTCAACTGTAAAAACCGCCAAAAACTGAGATGAAAACGCTTTAAATAAACATGAAAATAAATTTTTAATTCATAACGAGCAGCTTTTAAGCTCGCCCCCACGTATGGCGCGTTGAATATAACATTTCAGATGCTAATGTATTCACGGTTCTGAAAAGCTATAATGGAAACACACGGGCAAGAAAACGTTTCGAAACGCTCTTAGATTTAAATAAAGCTACTGGCAGTGAAGTGTGTTTTTTATTAGTGTAATATTGGAAATCTACACGGGTAGGGACCACCATCTTGCTTATTTCTGCCGAGAAATAATCATACGTTACAGCTAAAGGGTAGATCAGCCGTTATGTAAGATTTCGAATTCAGAATTGAAGACGGACGTCCGCATTCACGTTAAGATCTCTATGGGTTCTGACAAGAACTTAACATCAAGTGTGCCGTAAACTCACCTATCTTATCATTCATGCATCTGAGCATTAAAAAAACTATACAACTAACGTTAAAATCCTTTTGTATATTTATCAAGAGAGATGAGAAATTACCTTGAACGAAATTTGTTGTGTTAAATACGTTGCCAAACTGCGAGCCGTGAACTCTCACCAGAATTTTATTACTACATTCTTTAAGCCGTGCGCACATTGTATCACGCAGTTAAATGTAATATCCAAGCCGGATCAAATATCCGAAGTGTGACCTTTTTTTTTTCCTACCTATGCTGATAGCCTTGAGAGGCTATGTCAGCTTACCCTAGCGTGTGTAGGTGAGCTCATGGGGCTCAAACCGGAAAGTTGCTAACACTGACCCTAACAAGAGCAGTGCTTCGCAGAATCTACCACCGGATCGGAAACGCGACCCACTGAGAAGATCCGGCGAGAAACTCAGTGGGCTGTGTCTGTGGGTTTGGTGGTTTGGTGTCTGTGGGTTATTTTATTATAAACTCCAAAAACTAACGTAAACATCGCTTTAGAAGTTTACTTTTAAGAGACAAAGAGACAGAGAGAGAGTCGTTTAAGTCAAGCTGCGCATATCCTTTTCTTTAAAAGTCCCATAGTATACACCACGAGTGTCCTTAATTTTCAACCGGCATTCCTACCCACAATATGTTCCCGTATTTCCCAAACTTAATTCATACAAAGTAATATTATACAACGATTGCAGTGAGGAAGGACTGAGTAAGCTATTTCACCGTATTCGATTAAGCACTTCATATCCAATTTTTTATTTGCCTACATAAGTTTGACAAACGAAAAAATCGACTTCGGGGCCGATAAATCGATCTAGCTACGATTTACATTCAGAAAATGTTGTTTTATTCGTGTTTTCAACAATCAACTTTTTTTTTTTATTGCTTAGATGGTTGGACGAGCTCACAGCCCACCTGGTGTTAAGTGGTTACTGGAGCCCATAGACATCTACAACGTAAATGCGCCACCCACCTTTAGATATAAGTTGTAAGGTCTCAGTATAGTTACAACGGCTGCCCCACCCTTCAAACCGAAACGCATTACTGCTTCACGGCAGAAATAGGCAGAGCGGTGGTACCTACCCGCGCGGACTCACAACGGGTCCTACCACCAGTAATTACGCAAATTATAATTTTGCAACTTTATCGATAATCAACTTTATGACTCTTCCCGACATCTATTGGCGAATAATAATACTATTTTTCATAATTGAGAAGGTACTTATTAACTCGATGGTGTTTGGTTTAAGGTTAGACGAAGAAAATGAATTGTATATTTATATTATTTGAGTCTTTTTAACTCACGTGTTCACTTAAAAATGTCTAAGCGATCTTGGAATATTTCATAATTTTATCAAAATGTAATTCGTATTTAATTATATGTGCTAAAAAACAAAATTTATCAAAAAAAAACGAGCTTTGCTCCTCATCGTCTAGTACATATAAATTAAGTGTCAGGTTGTTTGTCCGCGATGGAAACCTAAGCTACTAAACCGATTTTAACTTTTTTTTTAAATAATAATATGTGTTTTGTTCCAACTTAGGGCGTAGGATGGTTTTTATTTCGATTAATGGTCGCAACGTTTATTAATTAACAATAAAATGATTTCTTATGTCGATTATTGTTATTAATTGTAAGTTTCATAAGTCTTTTTTTTTATTGCTTAGATGGGTGAACGAGCTCACAGCCCACCTGGTGTTAAGTGGTTACTGGAGCCCATAGACATCTAGAACGTAAATGCGCCGCCCATCTTGAGATAAAAGTTCTAAGGTCTCAAGTATAGTTACAACGGCTGCCCCACCCTTCAAACCGAAACGCACCAATTCAAGCAGTAGCTTCACGGCAGAAATAGGCAGGGTGGTGGTACCTACCCGCGCGGACTCACAAGAGGCCCTACCACCAGTAAAGATGGCGCTTTAAATCAGTTTTAACAAACAAATGTAATACTGTCTAACATTAATATCTCATAGATGGCGCTATGTTTAAAATACCAATATCTCACATAAGCTACAATTTAATGGCATAAACACCACGTGTTGCTGAGACTACAGTATAAGTGAAATTTATTTCGTAGTAAACGCAATACAGTGAAATCCAATTGTTCTTACTTTGTTAATTTTTGGTATTAGCCACGTGTTATTTAGAAACAAAAACCTTAGCCACAGCAACGTGTGGCCGGGTCTGCTAGTTATCATTTAAAATTTCACTAAGCATGCTATTTCTACCTAAAATATGCCCAGAAGTGAAGAAAAATATTTTCTGATATTTTTCACACTGCCACTATGTCGTACATTGCGCGGTGCGTCTATCTGCTATAAATTTTCATTGCCTCAGTTGTCTTTAGTAATGCATCAGTTGTGTTTTATGTCTGTCTTAAGGTACTATAGGCTTTCAGCTTTTAGTTAGCACTTTTTTATCGTTTACACTTATTAAAAATTTGGTTCAAGAATGCTCATGTTTATCAAAGTTAGCATTATTAAAGCTACATTTACTGACATAGTTCATTAACTTTAGTTGTTGTTGTTTTTGTTGTTGTCCTGGGGTACCCCGCTGGTACTTAGGGCCCTCACAAGTTGTCTTCACTTGACCCTGTCTTGTTCTTGCTCCTTGACATCACTCCAGGTCACGTTGGCAGACCTCATCTCACTCTCCATGATGCGTCGCCAAGTATGTACAGGGCGATCTCCTGCCTGGTCTCCTGCAGAGCGGTTGCCAATCAAACACGATTGATGCTGCTTTAAACCCGCTGCGCCGTAACTTTAGTAGAACAATAATAATTTATCATGCCAAAACCCGTATCGTATTATCTTTAATATTTCGAAGGTACGCAATCTAAAGCCTGTAAAAGCAAAGGTCATTAACCCTCTTACTTAATGCCACAGGTCAGATAACTGGCAGTACTTACTTCTGTTTTGATTTTGTGCCGATAATAAGGTGACGGTCTGATACAGAACATAAGAACTGCTATTTATAAGATGAAACTAAATTAAAACTAAGCACACTCCCGGTCTAACTGGACCGTTGGGTGAAATACATCAGTGCACCTTCCGAAATCTCTAGAGCGTGGATCGAAGCTTCACATAAATTCTATTGGCGGTCAGTTTATCGACAGCACTATTGAACGATCTAGCTTATTTAGATGCGAATCCGAAACGAAAAATTAATCGGTATAATTGTAACATGCGCATTTTGCACACACAGACTCGAAAATGTTTGTTCTCCAAAGAGACACGCAAGCACAGCCTACTCAATATCTTTCCCATTTTCTTTCTGTTGTAGTCATCATCTTACTTACGTGTAATTGATAGAACATGTGATAGAATATGAGTTATCGATCTTGTGATTAGGCCCATGATGTGGGGTCCCTACTCCAATAATATTTTTTGTTGCTTATATGGGTGGACGAGCTCACGCTCCACCTGGGTAGTAAGCGGTTACCGGAGCCCACAGACATCTACAACGGAAATGCCGCCACTTACCTGGAGATATAAGTTCTAAGGTCTCAGTATAGTTACAACGGCTGCCCCACCCTTCAAGCCGAAACGCATTGCTGCTTCACGGCAGAAATAGGCAGGGTGGTGGTACCTACCCGTGCCGGCTCACAAGAGGTCCTACTACCAGAAAGAGGATTAAGCAGTAAAATAGGATTAAGCAGTTATTTTCATTGCCTTCGACCGCCTAACAATATCTTGCTATCGGAAAAGCACTCGCAAGTTTAACTGACTACAGAATTCATCGCACTGTTCGTCACTTTTGCCATCGGATTGTCATTTGATAAGCACAGTTAATGCTTGATGTAGATACTCGCCGAGCACAGACGAATGGGCACGAATACGGGTCTGTTCCCCACGCGGTTTCGGTTTTTGGCACGAATCAAAGGCTGACCTCTATTCATGCGTGGTGTTTACATATTCATGACTCATGAACGTTATAGCCGACTGCTTAAAATGTGCGATGGACTGAACGAAGAATTTTTTTATATTTTTTTTCTATCTATTTTAGTGATTTCGAGGGGTTATTTATTTATTTAGTTGCACCAACAAAGTGATCATCAATACAAATCATTGACAAATTGACAATAAGTACATGTCACCAATCATAGGTGCAATCGACAATGCATTGACAACATCTTGAAATTAGAAAAGTATAAATAAAAACTAATAATAGGTGAGCTCACGGAGCTCAAACCTGATGAAGTTGTTAACACTAGCCCTAGCAAGTGCAGTGCTTCTCAGAATCTACCACCGGATCGGAGACGCGACCCACTGAGAAGATCCGGCGAGAAGCTCAATGAACTGTGTATAAACGGATCCTCAGGGTGGCGGTGACAATTGAGACAATTTACATCCACACGAAATAATATATTCTCTTTAGTACACGTTATGGTGGGTAGAATACGAATGCAACAGAGATATGCTAAACGCCGGTATTTATACAATCGTCTTGACCTATTTTAATACAAACTGAGTAGGTAATATTAAACATTGTTCATCTTAATNTTAGTACACGTTATGGTGGGTAGAATACGAATGCAACAGAGATATGCTAAACGCCGGTATTTATACAATCGTCTTGACCTATTTTAATACAAACTGAGTAGGTAATATTAAACATTGTTCATCTTAATTATTCTGCTGATTATTTACGTACAATTATTATTTAATAATATCGAATTATGTAACATAAATAACATTAAGGCTTATTGCGCCGGAAGCTGTCAAGCGGAAGGCGCCAATAAAATATAAGTATAAAAAAATATGAATGAACTATTTACTTGATTATGAAATTACTAATTATATTATAAGAATAATTAGTTCTATATATTTCCTAAGTTCGTAAATAATTTATTATGTGAGGCTGGAAGTGTTGCTCGATAACATTCGGCCATCCTGTGTATGCCGTGTCCCACGGCGATCAGCGCTGCTATTGGCGCCTGGTTTGTCGCTGGTGTATGGCACCTGAAATTGACATGTTTAAGCAGTAATTATATCTTGTATTATCTAATTCATACGACTTTTATTTACATCACACACACACCTTTTATTTATCATAGATTGTACATCACACAGATTTTATTCGTTGTACATCACACAGATTTTATTCGTTGTACATCACACAGCTTTTATTGTAACTTATGCAGCCTCTATCCTGAAATAGTTTGATTTTGTTTTATCAGATACTTGCAATTCTGAGTCAGTAGATTGGTCAAGTATCATAACTTTCATACTACTTTGTAGACTCATTTTTATTAGTAATAATTTCCACGCCTGCTTATTAATCAATTATGTTTCCATTCAAAGATTTTGTCTCAGATATTAATTATTTTTAAAAAGCAATCTTTCGACCTTACAAGTCCACCCAAAATTACATAGGACATTCAGCCCAGCTCAAAATATACAGAATTCATAAGAAATCCAAAGCAGCACTTTACTGTGATATTATACAGCTGTGTCCTAAATACATTGGACAAGTCTGTCTATAATTTTATTTCACTAAGAGTACTATTAAAAGTGTCACTACTACCCACGAATTTAACAGAATTTTGTGATATTGATATTAGGTTGTTTTATCATTGATTCTCCGATTATTAAATCTATATCAGCGATGTCGTAATTCGTTATTTCCACAAAGCCACAATAATGTTGTCTATATGAACATTCACGGGGGATGTTCCTAAAGAGGTCGACGAGTATGCGCCTCCAAAACCTCTCATTGTAACCACGAAAGACTTAATCTTTAATTTTTTAACTTATCAGCATATGCCACACAATATTTAATTTGCTGCCCGTGTATGTATGCAATGAGACTAGAGCCATTAATTAACACTATCTTTTTGTGCAAATCTATGCATACGCTGTATATTGTAAATAAGACATTACTCACTTTTGGGTGTGAAGAGCTGGCCGTATACCATCAGCTGGCCGACGTGTGTCCCGGGCGATGGCACACCTCGCAGCGCGGCTCTTTGCAGCTCTTTGTTTCATGACCTTCTCTTCGGCAGGTGTAACATTTTTTTGGTTGAAAATCGGTCCCTCTTGCAACTGGAGCAACAGCACCTTCTCTTCTCCATGTGGTAGCCAGTCGCGGATGTGTAGTATAGTTGCGGTGGTGTATCGCACAATCTCTAGCCAACCCACGAAGACATATCTGCATGATGAACTGGCGGTCTTTGTTGTCCCATCTATATACGTGTTCCAACTGGTCGATCTCGTGCAGCCATCCCTTGACGTTACTAGATTTTTCATCCGGCCGAAACGTTGGAATAACCCCCGCATCGGTTTGGGTGACACGTCGCATTTTGTATCGCCTGTGTTTCTCAGCGGTCTCAAATCCGTCAATGTATGGGCCTGGCATAATCCCGCTTCTGAAGTATAAACGGATCCTCAGGGTGGCGGTGACAATTGAGACAATTTACATCCACACGAAATAATATATTCTCTTTAGTACACGTTATGGTGGGTAGAATACGAATGCAACAGAGATATGCTAAACGCCGGTATTTATACAATCGTCTTGACCTATTTTAATACAAACTGAGTAGGTAATATTAAACATTGTTCATCTTAATNTTAGTACACGTTATGGTGGGTAGAATACGAATGCAACAGAGATATGCTAAACGCCGGTATTTATACAATCGTCTTGACCTATTTTAATACAAACTGAGTAGGTAATATTAAACATTGTTCATCTTAATTATTCTGCTGATTATTTACGTACAATTATTATTTAATAATATCGAATTATGTAACATAAATAACATTAAGGCTTATTGCGCTGGAAGCTGTCAAGCGGAAGGCGCCAATAAAATATAAGTATAAAGAAATATGAATGAACTATTTACTTGATTATGAAATTACTAATTATATTATAAGAATAATAAGTTCTATATATTTCCTAAGTTCGTAAATAATTTATTATGTGAGGCTGGAAGTGTTGCTCGATAACATGTGTCTATGGGCTAATTTACTCGCCGAGCCCTTCGTCGCAAGCGCCGGGTTCGACTAGAACGATGACCGGTGCTTGGGAATTTTTTCAGCGAACTACTTAAAATAAAATATCTAAATTTTACTGAATACTAATGTATATTATAAACGAGTCTTTGCATGATCGCATTCATGCACCAATTATTCGATGTGTGAAATGTTCGCTGCTAATCTAAATATTGTAACAAAAAGAACAGATATCACAACGTAATACCTTAATCCGATACTCGAAACTTGAAGACTCCGTTGCATAAAAGCTCACTTTTACGCCACGGGGTACTAAGCTACGCCACTCTACCCTATAAACCAATGTGCTAAGTGCGAATTTTTTAACGTTCTCGATAGCGTAAAAGTTAACTCAACTTTGTATAGAGTTGGTACGTTTGCTTACGTTCGCCTCTAGGGGCGCTGTTCCAACTGTATAAAATTTGAGTTAACTTTTACGCTATCGAAAACGTTTAAATAACTCGCGTTTAAAGTACACAGAACACAAATTTTGTTTCCCGGCAGAAATGGGTGATATTCAGACATCACTAGTTTTACTGGTGGTAGGACATCTTGCGTGTCCGCACGGGTAGGTACCACCACCATGCCTATTTCTACCGTGAAGCAGTAATGCGTTTCGGTTTGAAGGGCGGGGCAGCCGTTGTAACTATACTGAGACCTTAGAACTTATATCTCAAGGTGGGTGGCGCATTTACGTTGTAGATGTTTATGGGCTCTAATAAACACTTAACATCAGGTGGGCTATGAGCTCGTCCACCTATCTAAGCAATAAAAAAAAAGCTTGGCCAAAACAATCGGCTGTTTCTACGCCATGAAGGAACAAACTTCACATCTTGTAACACGAGAAATATTTCTCGTCGTATATGATCAAACCTGTCGGGTGTGGTTTGTGTATTTCTAATAAATTACATCCGTGGTCACTGACTGACCCTCTTTGTACGATCCCGATCGTTATTTACAATAGCTGTACCACCGTAGACTCCCGGGTAATGTGGCTAAAACTGCTGCCGGGATTAAGGAGTTCTTTAATAAAAGACCAGACGAAATTTAAGGCGCTTAATTTATAGGCAAAGAACGAATACAAGTTCAAGTGTATTCGACAAAGCCCATGATAGCTTATAATTTAAGCAGTCCATATAATCAAATACTAGGAAATCCCGATTCCTTAACTAAGTAAACTGTTTACAAACACTTTTTTTGCATATATGGGTGGACGAGCTCACAGCCCACCTGGTGTTAAGTGGTTACCGAAGCCCATAGTCCACCGCCCATACCCACCTTGAGATATGAGTTCTCAGGTCTCAGTATAATTACAACGGCTGCCCCGCCCTTGAAACCGAAACGCATTACTGCTTCACGGCAGAAATAGGCAGGGTGGTGGTACCTACCCATGCGGACTCACAAAAGTTCCTACCACCAGTAGGACAGCAGTAATTACAAAATTTTTTACGGTTTAATCTCGCGTTTTTCATTACCATTGCATTATTATTACCGACATTTCGGACGAGATTCGTCCGTGAACACTACGAAACCGTAAAAACCTAAAAAATTGTTCTAATTATTTCTACGACTCACGAAGACCGAAGAAAACATTGAACAAGCTATCTTAGTTTCCGCTAACGAATAGACAAGGTGATTTATTACAGTAGAAGACATTGTTAGCCAGCCCGTTTGGTTAAATATCACTGTCCTGAATAATTCCATCGCGAAGCATTGTTAGAAGAAGTAGCATTATTGCAATACCAAAATGAAACTATAAGTATATTGTAACTATACTTGAGACCTTAGAACTTATATCTCAAGGTGGGTGGCGCATTTACGTCGTAGATGTCTATGGGCTCCAGTAACCACTTAACACCAGGTGGGCTGTGAGCTCGTCCCCCCATCTAAGCAATTTTATTTCTCAAAATGGACAGTGGCATTCATGTGATTCCATGGACTCCATCCACCGACCATCCACTACTAACAAAGTTGCGCTGGATCCCGTACCTGCGGCCTTTCGTATGAAGGCACGCATACCACAGCTAGATTTCAGCATAATAATAAATTACACAAAACACCCATACAAAAGATCCTAACAAATATTTTTCCTCCGATCCTAAAAACGAACCGTTACAATTATGTTTCTTCACGGAATTAAATATCTTCTCTCCTCAAGTAAATGTTGATATTACGTTTGGAAGAGCACTTTTCTGCGTGAAACGGACCTTTGTGTTTCCGGGCAGCAATTATTTAAAACTCCACGGCCGGCACGGGCGGCGGCGGGAGGCCACTTCACAGAACCGTGTGCTTAGGCGACTCCGCAAATACACTAATACACTCGTATACATTTGTTTAAATGAGCCGAACGTATTTTTCATGTATATTTTCATGCATATCCTGAGAATGGTTTTAAGCGACCAAACATTCCATTTCCGTATTGTGTATTGATTTCAGAACAGAACTACCAAATATTGATAATTCACAAGTAGTTTCAACGTAATTTGTTTATTCAATATGTCGGAGAAACCACAATTATTAACACCATCGTCAGACATCATAGGGGCGAACAGGGTGATCGAGCTTAGCAGACGAAACGTATGACAGGTCTTAGGACGGAGGCACCGCTCTTCAAGAAGGCTAGTTGGTAAGTGTCATGGCGTCTACGCGCGTCCATCGGCTAGGCTCTTTTGTAGCACGAAGTTAGCCGAGTTCCGACGTTACCGCAATCGTGCTGCCATCTCTCGGCAATCGTGCTGCGTTTCGTTTAGCTACCAAACTAATGACCGTCTTCGACAAATACAATATTTCACAAATGTAGCAGCGAACTGTATGCCCGAATTCATTAATTATATATAAATCATTTCACTGTGTATCGAAACAAAAAGCAATTGCTTAAAACCAATACTACCGCAGTCTTAATTAGGTTTCTATTCGACCGACCTCGTTTCCAGATTAGAAAGAAGACTAAAACGAACGCCGGTTTTCCTGAAGCCGTGCCACAACGAATTTTGTGCAGTAAAACAGTGTTGATTCAAATGGAACCTAGTTTTAAAATTGGTTTTCCGGTATTTTGTGTTGTTATGTAAATCGAAGAACAGATGGCCGATGGAGATAAAGAGATAAAGAAATGGCCTAAAGAGCTCTTGTGTGGCGACCGCGCTCCGAAAAACGCAGCGTGCTTAGACCTCCTACGTGCTGGACTGACGACTTTCTAAAGGTCGCGGGAACTCGCTAGATATGGGCTGCACCGGACCTGTGTGCTTAGTGCGACTTTTTTAACGTTCTCAATCGCATAAAAGATAACTCAAATTTGTATGGAGTTGGAACAGTTTCCTTTCGTTTGCCGCGAGGCACTAAGCACACTGAGCACTACGGCAATAACCAAAAATAAAATAAATAAACTACACTAAGCACACTGACATTGTAGTGAATCTTGAGAGAGGGCTGTGTCCAGCAGTGAACCACTGTGGACAGATGATAATGTTACGCCGGTAAGAGTAACGCCATCTATCGCCGAATAGCCAAAAGGACGAATAGTCATTGTGGCCTAAAGGATAAAACGTCCAGTGCATTCGTATCGAGCGATGTACCGGTGTTCGAATCCTGCAGGCGGGTTCCAATTTTTCTAATGAAATACGTACTTAACGAATGTTCACGATTGACTTCCACGGTGAAGGAACATCGTGCAATAAAAATCAAACCCGCAAAATTATAATTTGCGTAATTACTGGTGGTAGGACCTCTTGTGAGTTCGCACGGGTAGGTACCACCGCTCTGCCTATTTCTGCCGTGAAGCAGTAATGCGTTTCGGTTTGAAGGGTGGGGCAGCCGTTGTGACTATACTGAGACCTTAGAACTATATCTCAAGGTGTGTGGCGCATTTACGTTATAGATGTCTATGGGCTCCAATAAGCACTTAACACCAGGTGGGCTGTGAGCTTGTCCACACATCTAAGCAATAAAAAAAAGGAATATCAAAGGAACTCGTAACGTCGAGAAAACTCTAGAAGTACAACGCCATCTATTGTCAGATAGCGGAAACACGTCGAAAATACTCGACTTGCCCAGAATGTACTCGATAAATCTAGGGATTTCGTATCGACTATAAAAGCATTCCAGAGATGGCACGAAGTTAGTCAGTAATCGGAACTACTCGAAGCGAAACAGCGAACGGATCACCTGAATTAAGAATTATACTTCGGTAGAATTTTTATTTATCCCGGACCCCAGCGCATAACAATAATGTAACAAAATTGTCTTTGTTGCCACAGATTGTTTTACAGTTCTATATGAGCAAACGAGCTCACATCCTAAAGTAGATATCGGAGATCATAGACACATCAACGTGTATACAAATGAATCACAAACAAAGCTGCTAGTTCTTCATTAGAAATCATTAAAATACTGCCGAATTGTTTCAAACCGTAATTCCAATAGTAAAATGTTATTTTAATTTCCCTTTTCCTATAATTTTACAGTAATTATTGCCAGCATTTGATAATGCAGTGCGTAATCTTGTATTTTGTTAATTGTTTTTTTTTTTTAGAGATGACCGAGAATCATTTCAGCGCACAAAATATCAAACCACAACACAACTAAGCCCACTCGTTAAAGGTTTCTATGAAAAAATAAATACACATTTATCAACTGGAAATTCATACCTTTCGAATAAATCAAATATCCTTTTACCGTACAAAGGTTCAAATCATCGCATTCAGAAACGAGTTCCAATTGTACGATATCTCGACATATCATTATTAACTATCCCTATTCTATTCAAAATACTCCATTCGCTGTAAGAAGGGACGCACGGCTAATTCTCCTCAAAGGATGTAGTTAGTATGTGGTTACATAAGCATATACACGTGTGTGTGTGTGGCTACATAAGTGTTTGTACGTGTAATACATAACATGAATAAAATATTATTCCTTTGTCGAAAAAGATTCATCGCATTTGTAACGATGATAACGAACTAAAAACTAAACTAATATTGTGTTTGCTATATTGTGTAAAATACCAAAAACAGCCGCGAGATATAAAAATTTATTGACTTCAATTAAAAAAACGCAGACGAACTTCGTAACACGAAGCGGTGTAATGGTATATGCTGTAGTAGTGGATAATGCTCTGAGGAATTGTTATAAATGATCCAAATCATCTCAGATGTACCTTCACATCTCCTACCAATGGATCAGACTTCATCCGTACTACTAATAAACACAGCGCTTGTCCCCAGTGCGTGTCCCGAATTTTTTTAACACGTGCTATGAATGGGCCCTATGCGTGAGAAGAAAGAACAAAATACTTGAGGAGAGTCTTCATTGGTAAACAGCAACGTTCCTGTGTGCCCGGCGTTGCTGAAATCCATGAGCGACAGTGACAACTTACCTTCGGATGGGCTGTATGCTGCGCCAACAATGGCAATTAAAAAGGATGATACTGTTACGCCGGTAAGAGTAACGCCATCTATCGCCGAATAGCCGAATGAATATCGAAGGATCTAGTAGCACCTAGAACGCTCGAAGAGTACAACGCCATCTGTTGTCAGATAGCGGAAACACACATCGAAGGTACTCTACTTGTGAGGAATGCTCTCGACGATTCTGGGGATGTCGTATCGACTATAAAAGCATTACAGAGATAGCAGTCACTTAGTAATCGGAACTACTCGAAGCGAAACAGTGAACGGATCACCTGAAGCGAAGTGGAAGAAGTGAATTGAAAATTTTAAAGTGTTTGTTCAGTGTTTTAATTATTATTGTTCTAAGTGTTAAATACAGTTTTAAGTTGTACTTTGGTAGAGCATTTATTTATCCCGAACCCCAGTGCGTAACAATACGAATATACACAGAAATAAAGTAATCATCATGAATGTAATCGTTTCACTGTAAAACACATTAGAAAAGGGAACTTCTGTCTTAGAACTTAGTCTTATAAACGCATATGTCACTAAACTCGTCTTGAGGTGGGTTATAGTATTCAAATTGTAGTCTCTATGCGCTTCAGTGACCACTTAACACCGGTGAGCTGTGTACTTTAAGCAAAAGCCGTCCATTAGGCCGGTTTTAAAAGTGGAAATCACTAGTATTTTACCAAAGAAATAAATATGAAAAAAAAGCGTGCGTGTACTTATGTACGCGCGTAAGAAGTTATACTTTATTTTTATAATTTTTTTTTTAATATTAAAAAATTAATAATAAATATTTAACGTTAAAAAAGGAATGCTAATAACACTTTTTTTACGTGTTTACATCCGCGAAAGTTCACCTGCGGCTATATTCAGACTCACCAAGTTACGTCGGTCGTATTGTAATGAGCGATTTAATGGGGAACTTCATTTCTGTTAATTTTGTGTCACGGTGCGCGCGCATCGTAAAATTTCACTCTCATCAGTTTTTCATAACACGCCTAAAGAAGTATAACTTCAAAAACTTTAAATTTTAATATCACAAATGAAATCGCTATTTCGATTACACATCCCAAATCGCGTCGCGTCATCGTCGAGTAATAAAAATGGGTTTTTTACACGAATATACAGAAGGACAGGGTTACATTAGTCTAACATGTACCGACTATGTAAATATGAGAAGGTCAACGAGTGATAAACGACGCGCCCGGACCGTGATTAATGGTCGGTATCATTTCCACTAAGCAGCCACGAAAAAATAATGAAATTGTGTGACAATTTGTTTACTCAGTGAAAGTCCTTGATACGACCACACAAGGCATCAACCTTATGCAATACAATTTGAGATATCGACCTGAAATCGCAAGTTTGGTGATGGCATTTATGTGGTCCACGGTCTACGGTCTCCGGTTACAAAATTCACACCAGATAGGCTCTGAGGCTCTCTGTCAATATATTTTTTATCAGACAGAGACCGGAACCTCCTAAATGAGGCTTCCTCGCCCAGAGGGCGTGCGGGATATATGGGTCTTGACAATTCGCAGATGTTGGAAGCGGACCGCGAGTCCAAGAATTTATTAAAAGCCCTAACCACCATACGACTCCTCTTGCACCCGCCAACCCGACGTCCTGAGTCCGCTCGGGGTCAAAACCCGGAAAAGCAAACTTTTAATGGTGTGTAGGGGATCTCATGCGGGTAGATACCACAACCCAAGAAGCGGCGGTCGGGCAATCGTTGTACTACAGAACTGAGTCACAGAACTCATGTCGCAAGATGGGTGACCGCATTTACGTTGTTGATGTAAGGACTCCGCTGATCACTGAACACCAGGTGAAATGCGAGTTCTTTCATACGTCTAAGCCAAAAAATATACGTTTAAAAGCCGCATTGGTCACATTACTGGTGGTAGGACTTCTTGTGAGTCCGCGCGGGTAGGTGCCACCACCCTACCTATTTCTGCCGTGAAGCAGTAATGCGTTTCGGTTTGAAGGGTGGGGCAGCCGGCGTAACTATACTGAGACCTAAGAACTTATATCTCAAGGTGGGTGGCGCATTTACGTTGTAGATGTCTATGGGCTCCAGTAACCACTTAACACCAGGTGGGCTGTGAGCTCGTCCACCCATCTAAGCAATAATAAAAAAACCATTTGTATGAAAGACAAAGTATATAACGTAAGTTTACGTATTGTTCCGCTGGTATTAAAGATAAGTTCAACGCCCTGAAGACATGAGTCGTCCGTAAGCTGAAACCTTACCAGACCTTGAGATCCGCCTGTAACGGAGCCTAAGTTATTGATAAGGTATGTATAGGGGGAAACTATATCAATTACATAAAAGGGATATAACGCAAACAGTCTGACCTTTGCTTTTCGGTCGACCAGTCTCACGCACGCTTTTAATTGGAAAGGGCGCAATTTTTAAACAATACAGTTTTCTTAAAGACGTCTTGGAAGCAAAATACGTAATTTTTTACATATTTATGAAAAGTAAATAAAATTTGTTAGTTTATATACGATATCCCCAAGACAAAGAAACATGTATAGAGTTTATTGAAATTTATACGTTATTGTAAGCGTTGAGTTTTATCCTCTTTGCCTAGACGATGTTCAATGTCAAAGGCACCTAAAGAGTTTTTTATTGCCCCTGTAGGTACCGTCCTACGTACCGCCGCCAATGGACTTCGGCAATGCCAGGGGCAGAGCCAGACCGCTGTCAACCGTTAAGCACTCTTCACAAGCCTCGTTTGAAGAAGGATATGCCATAGCGCTCGGGAAACACCGTGGAGGGGAGCTCGTTCCAAAGTCGGATGGTACGTGGCAAAAAAGATTTCTGGAAACGCACTGTGGATGACCGCAGCGGCTTCAGGTAGTATGGATGAACTCTACTCCAGTGGCGCGCGGTCCGATGGTAAAAACGAGATGGTGGTTTCATCTCAAACAATTCCTCAGAGCACTCCCCATGGAACATACGGTATAAAATACAGAGGGAACCGAAGTCCCTTCGCAGATCAGGTGGGCTGTGAGCTCGTCCACGTATAAGCAATAATAATAAAAATAATAATAAAAAAATAAAAAAACAATGAAGCATGAAGAAGCTTAATCTTCAAATCAGTTTAGTCGATTCGGATTCGAGACCTAGACATCGAGCCCATAGACATCTACAACGTAAGTGTCGCCACCCACCTTGAGATAGGTGTTCTAAGGTCTCAGTGTAGTTACAACGGCTGACCCACCCATCAAACCGAAACGCATTGCTGCTTCACGGCAGAAATAAGAAAGGTGGTGGTACCTACCCGCGCGGACTCACAAGAGGTCCTACCACCAGTAAAGTTATCAGCTTAGTATGCTCGGAAACTAAAATTAAAAGTGAAAAAAAGTTTTATCCACTTTTTGTTTAGATTGGTGACGGGAATTGAATCGATATAGGACTGTGGCGGTAGCCATGATACAACACAAGATATTTGACAAATACCTGAATCTCGCTTACGACATTTTCAAGATAAGCTTGTATATATACTACAAGTTCCGAACAACAACATGTTAAGAAAATTTTGTCGTTTACCTATAGGATAATAAAGATATTTTTATCCCATTTATATGTTCGGTTCCTCTGAGATGGCTCCAATAATCTTCTATTTTTTCTTCGAATAAATACGAAATTCCAATTGGCCCAATATTAGTCACGCGACATCGCCGCTAAAACGTATTTCCTGGTTGAAAGAACAAATGCTTAATTAACGATATATTCGTAGGAGGTCCATTACACGAAAATGCTCGGCACATTTTTTCTTTTGTATTTCGTTGTTTTGATTGTAGTTCATCATCAGTTTTGTATCGTGAATAGGGCATTTGGGCTGAGGAAACACAGTAATCAAAAAAGAGCCCGGTGGGATGTCGCAATCGTAGTAATGAACATTCACTCTGACTACCAGTGGCGATTTTCGGGTCCATAAGGCCCATTTTAAAGGTGACTGAAATTTTAAAGTTGCCTAACAAATCTGGGTCGCTTGCCAATTAATGAAGCTTTGCCAACTGTGAGATTGGATTTTACTATTAGCTTTCGATCGTAAAATGCTAATCGAAATTGAAGTGAAACTATATCAGTCAATAGTCTATGTGCAAACACCCATATTCTGCCTGAAGTCAATACAAGAATCGTTCGGACGAGACGATGGAAAAAATATTATTGTGACTAATTATTTTAAGCGTAATTGATTCATGCCGTCGCACCGACAATCGGTGGGATACAAAAGTGGTTGAAAACCTCGTACTGGACGTGGTAACGTGGGAAAACAGCCAACGAGGTGGACCGATGACCTGGTCAAAGTGGTTGGTAAGAACTGGATGCGAAAGGCAAGAGACCGAAGAGAATGTGGTGCATTCGAAGAGACCTACACTCAGGGTGGACATGGGTTGAAGAAGAGGTTCATATCTATTCATATACGAATCTATACTAATACATAAACCTACAGCGGTTTTTACGGATGTTCCGTTATAACTGCTAAACCATGCATCCGATTGACTTGAAACTTGGTATCCATGTAGAAAATACATGTACTGGAAATAACAAAAACAAATCTGGAAAAATACATGTAATGGATAGGCTAATATTTATATGAGTATTGGACTCCCTAATAATAATGTCAACAAATAATAATGTTTATTATATACCCAGCGAAGCGGGCGAGTACGCCTAGTGTTATAATAAATTTGCTTCTTTACACATCAAAAAGATTAAAATTTATAATATTACGAGTATATTCTTGAAAAAAAATTAATTTACATAAATAACAGCGAGGAATAAGCATGCTACCTAAGAATGATCTTTTCGATCAGGTACCGTATGCAGGCGTTGGTGACACTTGCTGATATGCCGCTTACCTTATTATAGAAAAATAAATAATAAATATTAATAAGCTCTCATATCGCTCATATCGTCATTCACACACTCCATCCATGTCTTCTTCGGTCGACCTCTTCCCCCTCTACCTTGCACTACCATTTCCATACATCTCCTACTCCCCTGCATCTTCTCTCTACGCATCACATGTCCATACCACGCGAGTTCAGTATAAAATGTACTAGAAAGAATAACACAGTTAGATATTTTGGCTCGGAACCAGGTCGTTGTCGGGTCACGACTATTCAGGCTATTGCAGCTCCTAGGCTAAATCGATCTTAATCTGGGCCACGTTTCAGCTTTTACTGCCCGTAAATCTATCAGGCATATCGCGGTGAATTACGGATACTTCAATGCATTTAAAAAAAGGAACAAGTTTCAAAATAAACATTACTTTTTGGAACGAAGTTCCTTATGGGACGATGCGGAGGGGTACCCAAACCGGGAAAAAACGTCCGTAACCTAAGATTTTTATTAGTAATGCACACAGTGTACGACTTAACTTTGTAATAACGTACAAAAAATAATATAGTATTATTATAAATTTATTTTTTGTAAATCATTGTGAATAAAATAAAGTTAATAACTTTGTAAAGTAGTTTTATTTTTATTTTTATCAATAAAAAAATCATAATAAAAAAATGTATACCCGAATAATTATTTTCTTTATACCTCGAATAGAACTTAAAATTAATGTTTTTTATAATAAGGAACTTCGTTCCTATCCGGTGTTCCACGACAACACACATATTTTTTTTAAACCTTACTATTCTGGTAATCTCGAGGCGTTATACCAGGTTCACCGAGCGAATAGGTGATCTCACGGGGCTCTAACCTGACGAATTTGCTGACACTGGCCGTAGCAAGAGCAGTAATTCGCAAAATCTACCACCGCATCAGAAACTCGACCCACTGAGAAGATCTAGCGAGAAACTCAGTCAGGAATATCACATGATCGTTTTAATCAACACTATTTAGACAGCGCCTTATGAAAAGAATCTGTAATCCCTGCATAATAATCGAAGTCGTCGTGGCCTAAAAGATAAGACGTCCGCTGCATTCGTATCTAGCGATGCAACGGTGTTCGAATCTCGCGGGCGGGTACAAATTTTTCTAATGAAATACGTATTTAACAAATTTTCACGATTGACTTCCACGGTGAAGAAATAACATCGTATAATAAAAATCAAACCCGCAAAAATTACAATTTGCGTAATTACTCGTGGTAGGACCTCTTGTGAGTCCGCACTGCTAGGTACCACCACCCTGCCATGAAGCAGTAATGCGTTTCGGTTTCAAGGGTGGGCCAGCCGTTGTAACCATACTGAGACCAAATACCAACCAAACTTATATCTCAAGATAGATGGCGCATTTACGTACTCTGTAGATGTCTATTATCTCCAGTAACCACTTAACACCAGGTGGACTGTGAGCTCGTCCACGAATCTAAGCAATAAAAAAAAAAGAACGCCTCACATCGCTAGTAAGTACATGTTCTATTAGACAGGTTCGTTCGAGTTCCATTGCTATTTTCGACTTCAGGTGTTCCCTGAACGAACTAACAGAACGTGAAGCGATAAATTGTCTGACAAAAGATTTTTCAGTCGACTTCATCGGTTTGAAGTCGTAATGCGTTGAGACGTCGGGGACTGACTGTTCCATTTATTTTGTTCTCGCTTTGAAGCATCTTTCTGAAGCATTTCATATGTGTATAGAACGTCTTCACTCGCATATCGGTAAGATGGAAGAGATTTTGTTAGTAGCAACTATAGTGTGTGTAAATCGTCGAATGCTTTTGATGTCAATAATATAGTAAACGCGGGAACGGAACAAGGTTTATGACAAAGCCCAAACTCCAAGTGAAGACGACGGTAATTGACTGCTTTCACACAAACACATTTCGTTATTTTTTTACATTTTCCTTATTGCTTTGATAAGCGTTTTTTATTACTTAGATGGGTAGTCGAGCTCACAGTCCACCTGATGTTAAGTGGCTACCTAAATGCCGCCACCCACCTTGAGATACGAGTTCTAAGTCCTCAGTATAGTTACAACGGCTGCCCCACCCTTCAAACCGAAACGCATTACTGCTTCACAGTAGAAATAGGCAGGGTGGTGGTACCTACCCGTGCGGACTCACAAGAGGTCCTACCGCCAGTATGTATCCAAAGTCTAAATACTATGATGATCTTGATGTCTCAATAAATTCAGAAACTTACTTTTTCGAAGTCTGTGTAAAGTTGGCTATTTATTAGTTTTAATAGCGAAACTAAGCGAGAATTTAATGAATACGTAAGTCATAAAGCTTCGTTTCATTATATGTATTTGCGGAGTAATAAATTCGCTATAAAGATTGAATGGTGAAAACACCCTTGCCACAGATACATAACGATGCAACATAGGAAAGTTATGATTTATTTATTGGAAAAACAATGATTTTGATATAAAATATACGACAATTCACGCATTTGTCTGTCTGCTTCGTATGAAAATACTTCATTACGGTTAATAAAGTTGTCTGCTTGATAAAATGTTAAAGGAATATCGGAAGTGTCTTTTGCTAAATTCCTGCCTTTATTCTAGTGCAAAACAACGTTTGGATAGTGCATAGCCATTCCTATATAAATGCCGTCGTCTTAGTAATATATAGATATTGTGCAAATGGCAAACATCACAAGTAAAAGTAAATAGATATGCATATTACGTACCGAAAATTCCTTAGTAAGATCGATCACGCATTGCTTTCCTTTTGTTTATCGTTTTTGTTGGCAGACGAGCACACGGCCCATCTGATGGTATGTTAGTGAGTACTCACCGTCATAGGCATCAGCAATTTCAAGAGTAGGTATAGCCAAGGTGCTGTCTAATGCTTAAAATTTTATTAGCAAACAATTTGTAGTCTACATAGCTGCGGCCCAATAGAACAATAACATTGAACTACGTATATTTTTTTTTATAAAAATAATAGTCGATATCATTATTTGTTTTGTTACGATTCAATTGCTTCCTGCCCCAGGCCTTCCTGATCGGAATCGCGACCCGCTGAAAAGATCCGGGTCCACAAACTCTGCGAATTACTTGCTAAACGAAAAAAGTTCAGCACCAATTAGCACACTTTCGCAGCTATTCCTTAGAATTATAATACTTCTGTATATTACAAACCAACCAAGGACGATTTTTTTTATTGCTTAAATGGGTGGACGAGTTCAAAGCCCACCTGGTTTTAAGTGGTTACTGGAGCCCATAGACATCTACGATGTAAATGCGCCACCCACCTTGAGATATAAGTTCGAATCGACGTTTTGGAAAAAAAAATACTTTTTGCCAAACAACAAAAGCTGAAATTATTGATGAAGTTTCTAAATTTGATGAGTTATATATATTTTTTTGCCTTTATAGGCAAACGAGCATACGGCCCACCTGATGGTGAGGGGTTATCGTCGCCCATGGACTTCAGCAATGCCAGGGCCAGAGCCAAGCCGCTGCCTACCACTAAGTTAAGTATCTAAAGTAGCATTTGTAGTGATACAGTAGCTGATGGGAAACAAAGAATTCTATATCGACCCCACTTAGCAGAACAAACTCAACTGCCGGTAAGATAGAAAACAAGGGATAGCCAAACATGGGGTTCTTGGCTTTTGTGAAATTGGCAAAGAAAAATAATTATTAAGTAAGAAATTTTTCGTTTTTTGAGCCAATAGACTAGCTACTTATTATTACATTGAACAGAGTATATGTATTTAAAAAATCTTATGTGAAACTAAATAATTTTACATTTAAATTATTTGTTACGAGCACCGTCTAATCTTAGAGACAAAAAGCATTTGGAAGTATAAATTCCATAAAACATGTAACAGTCACCCGCACGGAGTCATTGTAATGAAGTTTAGATTGAACTCGGCTGCGCGACCCTATAACGGCGGCTGACGTCACCGATCTTGCACAAAAGCACCGCTTTTAGGGCTGCTCCAAGCGTGCATTTTCGACAAATTGATTAAATTGAGAGGTTGCTTTTATACATTACCTATAAGCGCAACTATCGCCTAAAAAATATTATATAATAATACTCGTCGGCGTAACATCACTATTTAGTTAACTAAAAATAGTTAAAGTTATCTGTTTCCTTAATGCTACACATGTCAAAAACTTTTTTTTTTATTGCTTTGATGGGTGGACGAGCTCACAGTCCACCTGGTGTTAAGCGGTTACTGGAGCCCATAGACATCCACAACGCAAATGCGCCATCCACCTTGAAATATAAGTTCTAAGGTCTCAGTATAGTTACAACGGCTGCCCCACCCTTCCAATTGAAACGCATCACTGCTTCACGGCAGAAATAGGCAGGGCGGTGGTACCCACCCGCGCGAACTCACAAGAGGTCCTACCACCAGTAAAACCAGTAGTACCTGTTAAAACAAGTGCCCATCAGAGTTCCAGAACATAGTTCAGGAGAGACGATCGAAACGTGAATGAAGTGGAAATACTATGGGGCGGTTCTCCAAATGCTGTGAATTGAAGTTAGTTTAATTCACCTTCATACCACTTCATAAATGAGGTTCCTCCTCGGCTAGATTATGCGACTGGTATTGATAATGTCTATGAGCAACGATGACTATTTACCACCATGTGAGCTCTAAATTTGCCAAAATTTTTAACTTACAGCAAAAGTAAATTGAACAGCTTGTACTTGGCTTTCGATTTAATTATCGATAGTAATTCTTTAATTCAACAATTAAATAGCACGTTTCATCCATGCGTTTCTTCGCACCAAAAAAACTGTAATTACGTTTAAGCACGCACATTCCTTTATACTTCTTAGAACTAATAAAAACATATTTTGTTTTAACTGTATTAGTCACGCGAGGTAGCCCTAGCGGTTAGGGTCTAGCCCTCGATGTAGGCGTTGTTTATTTAATAATTATTTTATAATAAAATAATTACGCTCTCATTTTAATCAAATCTTTGTAGCCCATACCTTAATCTGGAAATAAGAACTATGATGATGGTATTACATTTTTTTCAAACATTCATAATTTGGCGATCAAATTTATTTTAATTGAGTCGTCTATTATCAAAGGTGGCAATCTGTGCATTTGGACAAAAAAATTTTATTGATATGTCAATACAGATTGATTTGAATATAATCGTCTCCTTCAAAGAATACGGTTCAAAACCTGCATTAAATAAAGGTTAATAGTTAACCTGTTATTTATCTAAGATGTCGTTCCGAAGAGTTTTGTGACTGCCAATGGAATNATTTGAATATAATCGTCTCCTTCAAAGAATACGGTTCAAAACCTGCATTAAATAAAGGTTAATAGTTAACCTGTTATTTATCTAAGATGTCGTTCCGAAGAGTTTTGTGACTGCCAATGGAATACAAAGTCAATAATTCGTTTTTCTGATTTACCAATCATTGTCCAAAAGTCAGATTGCCAGCTTTGATAATAGTCGACTCAATTGTAAAGTTTTGACTTTGAACATTTCATGCCAAATGACCTTCAGACTTTTAGTTATACACGTTATATTAACTTTGTAGCGCATGTCTACAAATTTTATTGGTTTGTATCGCTTTAATATTTGTTGTTTCACAGTTAGAACTAGCGAACAGTTTTCCGATACCAGGAATGCTTAGCATAAAATACATAGCAGAGTATATTATCAACAAATTTTATAGTCAAAAACGTCAGTAAGTCATATCACGTAGTCACACATATTGTCACACACACGTAGATAGATATAAATAGATATTAATAACGCGAAAGTATGTATTGAATTTTTATATTCTGGTAACAAGTTGAATAGTGTACCAATATTGATGCGGCATCAACCTTAATATTTAGGGTCGCTCCCTTATGGCGTTGTCTGGCGCTGTGTGCTTTAGTTACGAAGACGCGAATTGAAAATTTAGTCTGAGACCTATTGATACTTAATTGCATTACTGATACAGAATACTACGTTCTGATTGATAGGCAAATTGATATATTACTTTTTTAATTAGCATTAAATAGCCCTACTATGTGCCGATATCATTTTTGGGAATAAAAGCAGTCATGCGTGCTGGCTTGAAGGGTAAGAAAGCTGTTTTGCTGTACAATAGACTCCCACCTCGTGTCTGGGCTAGATGGCAGTATTCATTCCGTTAGTAAACAGTGACTGTAATACTTATACTGAAATCTATGTTTTTCTTGAGGATAATTAAGCCCAATTCAATTCTAAACGTTTTATGGTATCTAGCTACAAATATAACATTACTCATAAATAATAGTACCTACTTAGATTTAAAAATTAACAAAAAGAAACTTTAATAGCCAATAAGAACAAAAAAATAAAAGACTTTGTTTAAATATAGTTGTCCTTGTAAGATTTTTTTAACAAAATAATAAATTGATTTTTTTGTCATCGGTCCTTGAGACGTAGACACGACTTCAAGTTAATCGGATGTCTTGAAGTTGGGGAAAAATAAGTCGGAAAATTCCGTTACATAAATTATCAAACTAATAAAAACGTGCTAAAAAACTTAATCTACCATTGATAAAATAAAACCTTAAACTTGGAAGCAACTAATCGGATACATAAATCACTACAAAACTGACCTTGCTCAATACACTAGACAAAAAAATACATTATGTTAATTACATCACACCCTAACAACTATTGTCGAAGTGTGAAATCAATTCTCACACTTGCAAGAGTAGAAATAAGGCTTATATCTGCATAAAACCTTATTAACAAAGTCCAAAAATATAACCATACTGGTATTATGCCTTAATTCGAAGTCGTAAAGACTATAATCGCATATGTGGAAGAACAACGAAACGGGAGCGACGCCAAAGTATGGCGTCTATAATACCACTGCACTAGGGCTTTTGTGAGGCATGATATTGATTCATTCTTAACGCAAAGCAAACTGTTCAAGGTACTATGCAATCGATGAGAAATATTTACAATTCAGTGAGCTTAGTGCGAGTTTTTTTTGACGTTCTCGATAGCGTAAAAGTTAACTCAAATTTGTATGAAGTTGGAACGTTAGTCTACGTTTGTCGCTAGGGGCGCTGTTCCAACTGCATACATATTTGACTTAACTTTTACGCTATCCAGAACGTTAAGCACTCACACTAAGAGCACGCTATAGTATACCGAATTTACTTTACACCACACTTAAGATACGGGTGTTCAATCTCGGCCTATTCAAGGTACTACATCCAGTCGTAATTGTATTGTAGCATGACTTAATTTCTTGACCCCACCACTCCTATTTACCCGATACCAGTACGTCACTTTTGCTATTGCTCTGCGAAAATGTAACAGGTAGCTCTATACATTTCCGTAGCCCGATATTGATTAGTGGTAACGTAATTTGTGGCTACGTATCCAGAATGAAAGTTCACCGATTACGTTCACAATAACTATTAAGTGCTTAGAAAAGGGAGTAGATATCACAACCTAGGTATATGATGCCAGAAATGCCACCAACCTTAAACTAGAAGGCAGATATCGCAATTGTATTCATAGATGTCAGCTATTCAAACCTTGGACAGAAAGCACCTTTTTTGGTGACAAAATACCCTATTCTGTCAGCCCACAGAGGACCACTGCTGGGCATAGGCATCCCCCAAGTCTCACCATAAAGATCGGTCCTGCGCTGCTTGCATCCAGCGGATCCTACGATCTTCTATATAAGTATATATAAAAATGAATTGCTGTTCGTTAGTCTCGCTAAAACTCGAGAACGGCTGGACCGATTTGGCTAATTTTGGTCTGGAATTATTTGTAGAAGTCCATAGAAGCTTTAAAAGGTAAATAAATATGAAAATGCTCGGAATTAAATAAAAATAACATTTTTTTTTCCTTTGATGTGCCTCCCGTCGGACGGATTCCTTTTGTTTAAGTTTATGTTATACAAAAGTTTAGGTCTTTTATTTATCGATTGAGGCACTACGAAGTCTGCCGGGTCAGCTAGTAATGTTATAAAAACCGTTCGCTTATTTATGAATACACGTTCTTTAACCACCCGCTTCGCGAGGTCCGCATCAAAAGCACGTAATTTACGAGCAGCCTTATGAAAAACGTTACCGAATATTATTTATTAGCAGCATGAAGGTAGCATATTGCTTGTTCAGGTTTCGTGCGAAGAATAATAAATGGTAGAAGGACAAGTGCGAGAGCGAACCAACAGCAATGAGACTTTTGATCTCTGGTTTTTTTCCTACCCATTCTGCCTGCCTATTTCTGCCGTGAAGCAGTAATGCGTTTCGGTTTGAAGGGTGGGGCAGCCGTTGTAACTATACTGAGGTCTTAGAACTTATATCTCAAGGTGGGTGGCGCATTTATGTTGTAGAGGTCTATGGGCTCCAGTAACCACTTAGCACCAGGCGGGCTATGAGCTCGTCCATCCATCCAAGCAAAAAAAATAAAAAATAAAAAATAACCTCGAAGGGTTACATTAGATCCCGGACCTAGGCGGGCCCCCCGGCGCGCACTCTGCGTGGCCGGGGGGCTCCATCTGTGGGGGAGTTTTGCTGGACTTCCACCGGGCGCGTCCGTAGGTGGCGGATAACGGGATCCTCTGGGAACAGTCCCACTCCCAGAGGTATCGTCCGGTCTTTTTCGTTGCAAGGATTCCTAGGTGTTAGGTAGGTAGGTTAGGTGTAGGGGTAGGGTAGCCTAGTTAGGCTTTGCAACGAAAGAGATCGGATGACGCGGACCAAAACCAGCAGGGGGAGTTGCGGGCTCTCCACGCCCTTCAATCGCTGAAGGGTGTTCCTCCTGGAGACGCTTGGGCTCCCTCTCTCTTCCCCCTTCTTCCCCCTTTTTGTTTTTTCTTCGGGTCACGTCCGACCCGTTTCGGACGTAACCCACGGGTGGTGGTGGGCCACTTTTGGCCTGCCCTTCGATGGAGAAGTGAGCCGGCGTTGCTTACGCATCTTCCGGCCGCTGGTCGCCATGTCCCCGGCTTCGGCTACAGGGGCACGCCCTCCAGAGGGGGGTACCGGTATACCGGCGTGGCTTCGTGGTTGTTGCTCTTTTGAGCGTCGGGCGGTGGTCTGCCGTGTTGCTCGTTGCACTCGGCGGGCCGCCGGCCAACCCGTAATCCTCACCGCGTGGGGGACGGGGGCCGCTGCCGCGAGGCACGGGGCCGCGAGGACGTAAACCTCTTTAAAAAATGCCCCAATCCCAAGCTCTGGTGCCCGGCGATGGGATGAATGGCTGGAGGGAGTCCAGTCCCAAGGGTACCACCCAGACCCCAGGGGACCGACTCCTGGTTAATAAAAAAGGAAAAATGACAATGGCACCTGTGAAAAATTTATTACCCCAGGAGGGTACCTCCCGCTCCGCGGGGGGAGAATCACTCCGTGCGGTCGAGCGATCGGCCGCACGCTGCCCCACCATTTCTGGGGGGGGCACACACTGCCACGAGGAAGGGGGCGACAGCACGGGTCGCGTAAGGGACAGAGTCCCAACCGTGCTACTCGAGCGCTGCGAGAGTTTGATCTCGTTGCACTCGGCGCGGAGCTCCGCGAGGGGCGACGCGTCTAGTGGGCGGGAGACGCCAGCGCTGTTTGTGGACAGCACCCGACAGCGGACACGGCGGAAGCGGAAGTCGGCTCGACAGCCGGCGCCCTCCGCTCCGTCCGACTCGTCGGAAGGAGAGCCTGCCAGCGCCAAGTACATGGCGTTGGCGGAAGGGCCGGCGGCTGCTTCGGGGCCGCCCGCCATTGAC